>QLPF01000884.1:20441-42809 GCA_003314045.1 Hygrophorus pudorinus
CCCCCCACGTGTCATTATATCCTCCAACTGGCGGTGTGTATCCTCCAGACTGTCCTCTACTACCAGGATGTACGCATCGTCAATGAATGAAGCCCCCACCTTGCCGTTCTCCTTCCTCAGACAGCGCAGCAAACCCCCATTGTAAATCATGTAGGTGATGCCCAAAATTGAGTCCCCTTGGTCCAGACCTCCATTGATGAGGAATGCTTGCAACTGAAAATCATCAAAGGTCAGTACTGTCTGTCGCCCGTCCAATCTTCTGGCAATCCATTCCGCGTGTTCCGCCGGAATCCCCACTGCCTTCAGCTCATGCAACATCCTATCAACTGCAACACTTGGGAAGGCCTCCTTAATGTCCAGGAACAGCACCAATACTACCTTGCCTTTTCACCATGCACTTTTTACAGAATCCACCAGGGTGTGGATCGAATCGACCGTCGACCTACCCTGCCGGCCCCCAAAATGCAATAGAGGGAGGATGCCCAGACATTTGCAGCTCCCTGCCACCGTCTCAGTCTTGCACCTGTTTAACCACCTAGCTAGCCCGTCAGATAGTGCAATGGGAAGCCACGCACCCAGTACTGTATAGTCCACCTTCCCCGGCTTCCTTATCACTGGAGAGAGTGTGAACTTCCACCACTCTGGGTACCATGACTGCTTGTCGGTCGCTCTAAATATTGGCCCCAGAAACGGGACCAGAACTTCTGCAGACTGGCAGATCACACAGTTGGGGATCGTTCCAGGTCAAGACACTTTGCACATCGTTTCGGGCTCTGAGTACAAGACCATTCGTGTGTGGGATGCAGATACAAGACAGATGGTGACAGGGCCTTTTGAAGGACACACTGCTGTGGTTTGGGCCGTGACATTCTTGCCTGACAGCAAGCAAATCATTTCAGGCTCTTCCGACTGTACTATCCAGGTGTGGGATACAGATAGAGGAAAGTTGGCATCTAGGCCTTTCGAAGGACACGCGGATATGGTCAAGTCTGTCATGTTTTCACCTGGGTGCAAGCAGGTTGTTTCTGGTTCTGCAGATAAGATGGTTCGGGTGTGGGATGTAGAAACAGGGAAAGTGGTGCTAGGGCCTTTTGAGGGACACACAAGTGAGATCAACTCTGTTGTGTTTTCTCTTGATGGCAAGCAGATCACCTCCAGTCCACCTTACCCCCATGCTCTTCAAGAGAGCACAGGGTGCTCGTTTTCACGCCTCCTACACACACACATATCCATGCCCATGTCACCTCCACACTCTTTAAGAGAGCATGGGCTGCTTGTTTTTGCTCACCCACACCCATCCATGCCCCACCTCACCCCCACACTCTTCAAGAGAGCGCAGGCTACTCGTTTTCACCTGCCCACACCCATCCATACCCCACCTCCCCCAACCATTGGAATATCCGTCATCATGTCTGTGATCGTCCTTTCTTCCAGCATGCCGCCTGTCTACCATTCCATGCTCTCCATCCCAAATATTGCCGTTGAGAATGCTATGCCCTGCTGTGTTTTTCAAAACATCAAGCTTGGACTCATCAAGGACATCAATTCAGTTGCCTGTGATTTGGACCTAGTCGTGACATTGCCCTGAAAACCTTCACATTTGATATGTCACAGGCCGGGCAAGTCAATCTCGAAATCACATGGACACCGCCCACCACACAATGTCATCTGGACAAATTTGCATGTCCAACACTGAATCAGATGAACAGCAGTTATCAGGATTTGAGCAAACATATGAAAGAATTGGTAGAAGCTTGCCACGTCTTGCACAAGACTGCAGTCTTCTTTGAGAAGGTACATGTGCTGTATTTGGATTCTGCGGGATTCTGCATTAACTTATCATAGGCCCAGGGTCAGCATACAGATATCAGGAGCTCGTTTGATGACAGCTCAGCTCCTCTTCTGCAACACAATGATCATGAAAACCAGTATTCTGCTGCTTCCATTCCATTAAATCTCGAGTCGGTACACTTAGTGCAATATTCTGGCCATATGTTTCCAAAAAAGCAGCAAGAGCTTATACCTACTGGCACCACAACTAGGACCCCAAAAATCTTCGAGGCCTCACCGCAAAAAAGTAAAGTACAGTGTCCTCTTCTCATACAAATACAACTAGGGCGACTCAAGCTGCGACTAAGGGACCCATGGCCCCACTTACTTTGGCCGCAAAAGGTAACACCAATGCGGAGCCGGTGATAAATGAAGAAAGAGGAAAGGATGACGAAGCTGTTACCTGGGCCAAAAAAGTGCTATCACAGCACAGAATGCTTAAAGGGGGACACAGGCAGGAAGTCGATATCGCCCTCATCAGCAAAATCTGCATGAGGGCAGAAGCGGGAAAAACAGAGCCGGTAGTCGCTGAATCATTAAGGGCAGTGTGTACTCTACTCGTCGACATTAGAGACAATACACTGGTAACTATGTCCAGGATGGCTGTGATAGACAGCATGGTGATATAGGCGGAAAGGATGAACTCTCTACTGACTATGATGGAGGCTACATTCGCTGACAGGGAAAAACGAGCAGCTGAAACAGAGGATAAGATGGTATCACTCACTGGGTTGCTACAAGCCGCGGTGCATAGGTCCGAGGAATTGGTGTTGTGTAGGGAAACAGATACTAGTTGTGGTAGTGACGCAGAGGACGCAGGTGGCAACCATATTTCATATGCGGAAGCAATGAAGAAGACACCAATGGTACATGCAGATGCAGTGGCTAGAGTGGAGATGAGGAAAATACAGGTGGTGGTAAGATGTGTGACAGATAGTGAAGCGGACTCGTTCCAAGGACTCACCGAGAAGGAGATCGTAGCCAAGACCCAAATGGCCATGGAAATGATGGCAAAGGATGGAGACGAGGAAGCAGGTAAGGTGGAGTTCCTGCACGCAAGACACTTCGCCAAGGGAGGAGCGGTACTGGTAACGCGTACGGCAGAAGCAGCAGAATGGTTGTGGAGGGGTGGAACAATCGGGCAGTTCACGGAGCACTTGGGGGGTATAGCTACAGCTAGCGCGGACCTATGCTTAGTGATTGCCGAGTACATATCTATCACATTCGTGCCAGAGTCATTTATTGCATTCAGCCAGGTTGAGAAGGACAGCCACCTGGGGAAAGGGGCTATCAAGGAAGCTAGGTATATCAAGAAAGTCGAAAACAGGGGAGAAAACCAAAGGGTGGCGAACATGATTTTTGGATTTGCTGACCCAGATCAAGCAAACTTGGTGATCAAACAGGGCCTCATCATTGAAAACAAGTCAGTGGCGGTGCGGAGACATCGGGTGGACCCGAGGCAATGCCTCAAATGCCAGCAGGTGGGAGCGTCCCACATCGCAGCAGATTGCAAGTCAATCCACGAAACCTGTGGGAGATGCATGGGCATGCACCAGACGTCCACATGTAGAGTAGGACCGAGGGCGGAGCTACAGTGTGTGAACTGCAAGGTGAAGGGCCACGACATGATCGACTGGGAATGCCCAGTGTTTCTGGAAAAAAGGCGAATTATGCATGCTCACATGCCAGATTACAGATACTGGTTCTTCCCGACGAACGACCCAGCGACCTGGGAACTCGAGGAGGGAGCGATGGAAACACCCATGCCGGACAAACAGGGGGCAAGAGACAAGATTGCTGGAGAGTGAAACAGAAGACCAGCACGTGGAGAAATCCCAGGTGCATGGAGACAGGATTCGAGATGGGAAGGCAGGAGGCAAAGACAGCAGGAAACGGGGCAAAGTACGCAGCAGGGAGGGACCGGGGTAGGGAGTACAGCTGGAGGTGGCATTGGCAAATCGACGGGCCTCTTGAAGCAAGCACGCATTGATGACATGTTGCAGAGGACAGAAGGGGAGCGACGAAACGAAGATTCTGACTGGGATAACCTGATAGATCAAGACTCACAGCGTGTACCTTCTCCTTCCCTTCATGCCTGAACAGCCTAACGCTGCACCACGAGAAGAGAGATACTTATGTTTTTGGCAACAGAATCTCAACAAATCATCGGAAGCATAGCTGGACCTACTGCACCGAATGCACCCCAACAAGGTTGACTTAGCGGTTATACAGGAACCGCACATAAATTTCTTGGGTAACGCCCAGGCAACACACAAATGGATCACGGTGTATCTGACTGGCCACTGGGACAGACCAGAGAAAATGAGAGCGCTTATGATGGTAAACAAGATAAGTATATCTTTGAATGTGTGGACGCAGATCAAAGTCGATCACCCTGACATAGTCGCTATCCAGGTGATAACAGTGCAGGGTACACTGTGCATGTATAATATATATAATGACTGTCTAAACGATGGCACGATGGACGCATTAGAGAAGCACCTAAGGTCAAGGTTGACGCCCTGAGGCATACCGAGGCCAGTGCGGAACGTATGGATGGGGACATAGCCCCGCCTGGGATGAAGCACACAACCACCACCTATTCACAAGACACAACCTGGATGCTGTGAGTAGCTTGCTGGAGATGGTAGCACGGCACAATATGAGGATGGTGCTACCAGTGGGGATCCCGACCCTGGAGGCATTGGCATCGAAGAATAAGACCAGGGTAGATAATGTGTTTTGTGACACACAATCATGGGACAGGATGGTCTTGTGTGAAACCAGGGAGGATTTGAGGCCAGTGAAAATGGACCACTTCCCTATCTTGACATGCATGTTGCTAACCCCAGACCGAGGAGTGTTTGTGCCACGGCCGGACTTCCAAGCCATGGACTGGGCTGAATTCAACGCAGAACTCGCCATTAGGCTGCTGACAGACGTGCTGATGAGGGAGATCGGCAGCCAAAGGGAGGCAAACAAGCGGTTGAAGGTATTCGACAAGACAGTCATGGGTGCGATCAAGGATCTTGTGCCGATGTCCAAGCCATGCCCGTACACAAAATGATAGTGGACCGCAGAACTGTCTGCAATGAGGACAGAGGTGAAAAGATGCGCGAAAAAAGCCAGGAGAGTGGCAGGGCTGCAGGGGCACCCTGACCTGGGGCGGTATGCTACTATTCGGAACAGGTTCGCCAAGGAGATCAGGCAGACCAAGGAGGCACATTGGGCGAAGTGGTTGGCCGAATTGAATGTGTCAACGGTGTGGGACGTGCACTAGATGGTGGGAGTGGAGCCATTGGACGGAGGCGCTGCAAGGGTGCCTGTACTAACAGTAAGAGACCGAATGACCAAAGAGGTGACAGAGACAGTGAATTCCAATAACGAGAAGGTGCATATGTTCTACAAGTTGTTTTACCCACCTAAGCCACTTGTGTCTAGCATTCCCAACGGATTCGCGTACCCCCCTCCGAAGTGGGAGCACAAGACAGTGTCTGACATGCAGATGCTGGATGTGGCAGCACAGATGAAGCCGGGGAAGGCTTCATGGCCAGATACAATCCCCAACTGTGTTATCTGCCATACAGCAGAAGTCCTGGTACCGTTCTTGGGGCTAATATTCAGAGCAACCAAAGAGTTGGCATGGTACCCAGAGCAATGGAAGTTCACTCACTCACCCGTGATCAAGAAGCCGGGAAAGAGGGTTATACGGTACTGGGTGCATGGCGCCCTGTTGTGTTATCAGATGGGCTGGCTAGGTGGTTGAACAGGTGCAAAACTGAGTACTTGGTGGGCAACTGTGAATGCGTGGGGATCCTACTGCAATTCCACTTTGGAGGACAGCAGGGTAGGTCAACGGTAGATTTGATCCACACACTGGTGGACTTGGTAAAAAGTGCCTGGCGGAAAGGAAAGGTTGTGTTGGTGTTATTCTTGGATGTCAAAGGGGCATTCCCGAGTGTGGCGGTGGACAGAATGATACATGAACTGAGGGCAGCAGGCATGCTGACAGAATACACAGAATGGATGTCCAGACGGCTGGATGAGCGTCGTACAGTGCTAATGTTTGATGACTTTCAATCCCAGGTATTCACGATCGACGGGGGGCTGGACCAAGGTGATCCGATTTCAGGCATCATGTATATGATCTACAACAGAGGCCTACTGTGGTGTCTCAAGAAGGAGTGTAGCGAAGTGGGGGCATTGTTCATCAATGACACATACATTATGGTGATGGGGGACAGTTTGGAAGACACTCACCGACAATTAGAAAAAATTATGACGTGCCCCCAGGGCATGTTCCAGTGGGCGGCAGAACACAATTGCAAATTCGGGCTGGATAAGTTCCAGCTTATTGATTTTACGTGGAGGCGTGAAGCTGACCCCGTGGTGACAGGCAAAATGCATCCAATTACAAGGCCAGACTTGGTCCTGCAGGTAGTGATCGGCATGGGTTTTGAAACCCACGTGGATCACGGGTACAGGTCACAGCGGGTACGGGTATGGGTCACAGCAGGTACGGGTATGGGTCACAGCGGGTACGGGTATGGGTCACAGCAGGTACAGGTATGGGTCACAATTTTTGGACCCATACCCAACCCGCACCCGTGGCCCGGGTATGCAGGTTTTGGTGCGGGTATTGTAGCGTAGTATCTTCTGTATATGTCCGTATTTTTTCATATTTTATTCGATTTTATTTGAGACTTGACGAAAGGTTTTTCGAATTTTCATAACTTTTTTGTTGTTGGCCAAACAAAGACCAACAATGCCAGCAACACAACAATTTGAACTCGATGCTGTTGCACAGCATTGAGGATAAAGTAAGTCAATAAAACTATAGTAATATATGCTAATGGTTATGTTTTAGATGGTGCTGGATAAGCCAGCACCAGCACTACTTCAACAATACTGAAGACAACGCCCACCTCCACTACCTCACAACAATGCCAATGTGGACCCACCTCCAAGTCCACTACCCACCTATCAACGATGCAAACGTGTCCCTATCCCACCATGATGACACCAGCGCATCACCCACCCACCAACTCCACCACCTCTCCCACGACGATGACACTGAACGCATCACCCACCCACCTCTACCACGACTCTGAACATGTCGCCCACCAACACGTGCAGGGATGGGGTGAGCAACGGAGAGGGAGAGGGTGCAATGAAACAGGGCAGCAAGGGGTGAGCGGGTGGGCGAGTGCATTCACTTGCCCCCCCCCATATTTATTTTATCTGTAGTCTATATATTAAATACATAATTGTGAGAGACCCGCCGCACACCCGCGGTGGGTCTTGTATCCGTTGTATTCACCGTAACCCACACCCTTACCCGCACAATATCTGACCCGCCAGAGTGGGTACGGGTTTCGACAGATATGGGTACGGGTCTGTGAGAAATACCCGCGGTAGACCCGTGTCAATCACTACCTGCAGGGCAACAGGATTGTTTCACAGGTAGCAGCATTATTTTTGGGAGTGTTAATCGACTGAGTTAAGGTGGAAGGAACAGGGGGCACGGGCCGTAGCGAAAGGACAGCTATGGGCAGCACAGATTCAAAGAGTCGCCAAGGCATCAAGGGGAGTCTCAGCCCCCCTCATGTGAAGATTATACCTCGTGGTAGCCGTACCTCGTATGCTGTATGCTGCCGATATGTTTATGGGGTCAGGTAGCAACCGGAACCGACCTGGCAGAGCAGCAGTGGTAGCGAAACATGTTTCCATTCAGATGAAAGCGGTGATCACTATTATGGGGGCAATGAGGTCAACAGCCACAGATGTCCTGGATGCACACGCTAACTTATTCCTGATGCGAGTACTGATTGAGCGTTTCCATTGTAGGGCAGCACTGAGGATGTCATAATTCCCAGTGTTGCACCTAGTGAAGGACACGGGTAGGGGTATACCCGCGGGTTATGTGTTGGTATTTCTACGGGTGCAGGTACGGGTACAGACATGTGTACCTGGCAAAAACCCGTACCTGTGAGGTCAGACCTGTCACTCATATATGGACCCATCACTTAAATATATATACATTAAGCAAGTTCAGTAACTATATAGAATGTATAGTTTTAATTTGAAGGGGTTGACGAGCTTTTGTATTTTGTTCAAGCCACAGGTGTGTGATTTTCGCCCATACTCAGCCTCAGCCACTGAGTTCAAACTCAGCCACCAGACTCAACACCTCCACCAACCGCTGAAGAAAGTGGTAACCATGGGCAAACAAGGTAAGTACTTTTCAAGCTATAACTTTATTAATATACTGTATATATATATAGGTGAATTTCGTGGTTAAACGTGAAACAATGTGTCTAACGCGGCACCCACCACCACCACCAGAACCGACCCCACACTCTTCAAGAGAGCGCGGGGTGTTCGATTTTGACTTTGGCCCCCACACCCATCCACCACCACACCCCCACGCTCTTCAACCACACCCCCACTATCCCGCCTCATCACCCACACCCACACCCGCCGTCTCGCTTCAAATGCAAGACGGCCACGTTGCCCTCGTCACCTACCACACCACCCTATGCCTCGTCACCCCCCGGCCACGTCATCCACCCTGGCCTTGTCACTCACACCCCCACCCACTGTCTCGCTTCAAACGCAAGACAGCCACATCGTCCTCGTCACCTATCCCTCATCCCCCACCCCAGCCTCGTCACCCACCCCGGCCTCATCACCCACCCCAATACCCGCCGTCTCACTTCAAATGTGAGACGGTGTATGTATATTTTATGTAGATAAATTATATAGAATATATTATGCATATTATGTGTGATACCCGCGGGTACCTGCCCACGGGTACGGGTACGGGTGTACCCCGGGTTGAAATGGCCATACCCGCGACTGTACCCGGACCCTTGGTGGCGGGTATGGGTTTTTGACAGGTACAGGTACGGGTACAGCCAAAAGTACCCGGGGATTACCCATGTCCCTCACTAGCAGAGACAGTGCATATGCAGCATGCCAATGGGCAGATGCAGACGGTCAGTATGCTTGGCACTTTCACAGATACGCCTCTGTGAGCTGCTTGCTGTGATAGCAGATAGTCTGTGGGAACATGGTGGTGGGGGTGCCAAAGGGTGTGGGCTGATAGCTCTTGATCAGCCTCCACACAGCACCCTGACCAGGGCCCCAGAACCGACACAGACAGTAGACGATGATGGGGACAACACATGAGTGCTACCAATAGTGCTACATGGGATCCAGACCATGGTGGTGAATGAAAACTACAGGACTCAGATCTGCTGTGCAACTTGAATGCAACAGCCCTTTCACACAAGTAGTAGCATAATGAAAAATATAATCCACATGCAAGGTGCCACACAGAAGACACTGCAGAAACTGCCGAGATTGGTGCCTAGTACAAGCTGGGCACCAGCTGTAAGTTGCCCTTAGCGCAAACCTCACTTAGTGCATGGCACCAATGCCATATTTGCTCATGCCCAAACTACAGCTGCATTGAACATATTTGCTCATTGCCCTTAATCTCACTCTTGTAATAAACTTTGGTTATAATGTATTAGAATTAGCACCACCTTAATTGAATATAAGCTTAAAAGCGGCCATCTGCCATTTTTGTACCTGTCACTTACATATAAAATAAAAGGAGTTCGAGAGCTACATATAATCTTACAATTATTCTATTTGGCACCCTGGGCACCACCCAATTTTCCATGCACCCCTTGCCTTATATGGTGATAGCTAGGTAGAATATATCAATAAAGCAGTTTTAACTGGAGTCCTGTGGGTGATAAAATTATAGAAAAATTGTGATTAGTAGGCTTACACCTCTAGGTATTCACAGAAAAACAATCCACTTGTTTGATTGCATAGTCACTTCAGAATAAAGAACTTGTCCCAGATTTATGCTTATATTTGAGCAACTATGGAATAAAATAAGAGGATAATTTTTCTGTGAACACTTAGAGGTGTCAGCCTACTCATCACAATTGTTCTATAATTTTATGACCCCACAGGACTCCAGTTAAAACTGATTTATTAGATGTATTTAGGGTTTAACAGGGGTATTTTGCGGGTATGGATTTGGTACACTGTATCCTTTGTGGGTAAGAGTACATACCCCACTGTATATAACTGTGGTATTCACAAACACCGCGGTATACCTTATACTCGTGGTATTTGTGGTACCTTAATTGTATTCTACTGTACATAAGGTCTATTCTCACCTCACGAACACAGTGCACACATCAATTGATGTGGCATGTATGGTCGCAAGGTGGTGAGGATGTGTTATATATATATAAATATTATGGAACAGGTGTTAGGCATTGGTTGAGGTGGTGGTGGGAGGTGATGGGGGGAGTCGGGCATGCGGGAGGTATCGTGTGGGTGCAGGACACGTCGAGCATTGTTGTTGGGATGGTGGTAGTGGGTTGTAGTGGGTGACGAAGCTGCTGTCTCGAGCAAGACAGCAGTTGGTGGTAGGCAATGAAGCTGACTCAAACAAGACAGCAGGTTGTGGTGGTAGTCGAAGAAACCGCCCTCTCACTTTTGCAAGTGAGATGGCAGATGCTGGTGGTGATGAAGAAGCCGTCTCACTTTTGTGAGCGAGACAGCAGGTGCTGGCAGTGATGAAGAAGCCGTCTCACATTTGAGCAAGATGGCAGGTACTAGCGGTGTTGGGTACTGGGATTGGTAAATGATGCATATGTGTCGTTGTTGGGTGCCAGGATAACACATATGCATTGTTGGGTGCCAGGGTTGGAAGGAGATGGCAGGGGGCAACAGTGACACGTAGGCATTGTAGTTGAGTGCTGGGGTTGGTAGATGATCTGTAGGTGTCATTTTGGGGTGCCGGGGTTGGTAGCAGATGGCGGAGTTAGTGACATGGTTGAAAAAGGATTGGGTTAGTACTTACCATTGTGCAGCTGAGGTGGATGCACTACCTCAGCTGCGTGTTCTCCTTCATTTGTGTTTGGGTGTGTCATGCTTCCCTGGTAGGCTGTAACACAGGTGAACCTGTGGGTGTCAAGGGGTCAACCCACACCTGCACCCGCAGTGGGTACCACCTGTCAGACAGGTTGCGGGTATATGTATGGGTTTGCCAGGTATTGGCGGGTGTTATGCTAAACCCCGCAGGTATGGGTGGGTATTAGCGGGTACTCATGTATTACTGGGTGCATATTGTGTGCATACTAACTACTACTTACCAATGACATCCCACCCTACTTCCATCTCATAGTCTGAACCATCCCCCTCAATCTCAGGTAGAATTGCCACAGCCTTCATGTCGTCATCTTTGACAATATCGCGTGAGTAGATTGGGCAGATAGACAAGAACGGACATGAGACAGGAGAAAGCAGCCTTTGCTAAACACACGCTCTACGTCCACGGAAGTAGCTAATAAAATTAATATATTAATACACAGCTTGAAAAGAGATGAACAAAAACATGTAACACTACTTACCTGGGATACTGAGGTAGTCAAGCGCCATCCTCGAGAGACGAGGGAATACATGACAGCGCTCAATCCACCACATTAATACATTACCTGTCTGCTCGGTGGGGGTGCTAAGGTAACGGTCAAGCTCGTCGCGCAGTACCACTGCTTCAGGTGCGGCAAGAGCTGGTAAGTTGTCAAAGATGTTGCAAGAACCCTGTAAAAAAGATAACCCAATATAGTTACAGAAGATCAATACAAGAACAAAACTTACATGTGGAGCCATTGTTCTCTTAGGTACAGTTGTGATTATCTCCATGCCATCTTCAACGGCGGCTGCTGGATAGGAACGATCGAATTCTTCACGCATAATCTCACGAGCGCTGTCAATCCATGTATTCTTCCAACCGGCGTTGGCAAAGTATGTGAGCTTGTGATGTGGATGCAGTACTGTGGGTAGATTAGACTATGAGAGTGAGAATGAAAATTAATACTTACTCATTGTGATATGATACACCTCGGAGTCATCTGTAAGATTGTAGTACTTGTTTAATGTCTTCTTGCCCATGGCCAGAGCAACATGAAGAGCTGGACAGTAGGTCTTGTCAAGGGATTGTGACGCTAGAATCGTATTGATGTGATCCATTGCTGGGATCACTGTTGCCAGATTGGGGGTTCCCCTTGAGAAGAACGCAGTAGCATCGCCGAAGACCTGTAAAGGTCATCAGCACTCAGCAACGTGCTGTATTGCAAGAACTTCTCTCACCTTCAAAACATCCCGCAATTGCACGGCAATGTTCCACTCCTCCTGCAACAACTCCAACTTTCTCAATCCATTCCCCCTCTGTGCACTCAAAAGGTCAAGTGGTTTTCAGTGCTGGACAGCAAGGTCAAGCATCACGAACGTCGAGTTCCATCGTGTTCTCACATCTCTCAGCATCAACTTTTCATCTAGTTTCAACATCTTCAACATTTCCTTCCAGGCTGGCAAGAGGAGGGTCGTTGAGTTCACGATTGTAAAGGCAAGTTTACGAAGCTGTGTCTACATTAGCAACAGACATTTGATAGTACGTACAAGGAAATACTCACCTTGGCAATAACAATACGAATTGGAGTCAAACTCTCATCCAAAGCAACTCGTTCTTCTTCACTCAGTAACTCAACTTCATCTACCCATCCCTCTGTGTCGTCATCCTCATCATCATCGCCGCTTTGCATCTGCTCCATGCCCTCAGCTAACTCTGATAGCAATGCCTCGTCACTCTCATTGGAATTTCCCCAGATGTTTTTACTAGGTGCGTCAAATTGCTGTTAGTGTATAGCGCGGGTTTACTGCGGGTTTTTTTTGGCTACCTGTACCCATACCCGTCAAAACCCGTACCCGCATGGCGGGTACGGGTATTATCCAGGTCTGGGCGGGTACTACTGTAGTACTATGGGTAGGAGACCTGCCGCATGCCTGCGGCAGGTCTCTCATGATTACTACAACTAATTATATATATTATGATATAATTACTGAGCGGGCGAGCGCACACTCGCCTGCTCGCCCACTCACTCGCCCACTCACTGCCCACTCACCCCACGCACTCACCCGCTCACTCGCCTGCTCGCCCACTCACTGCCCACTCACCCCATGCACTCACCTGCTTGCTTGCCCACTCACCCACTCCCTGCTCCCCGAGACCTTTTCTCGGGTGACATGGCCTGGGTGATGTGTTTGCGTCGTTGGTTGTTGGGTTGTGGTGGTGATGTGGCCTGGGCGATGTGTTCGCATTGGGCGGTGATGTGTTTGCATTGTTGGTTGTTGGGTGGTGGTGGTGGTGGTGATGTGGCCCAGGTGATGTGTTTGCTTTGGGTGGTGATGCGTTTGCATCGTTGGTTGTTGGGTGGTGGTGGTGGTGACGTGGCCCGGGCAACGTGTTCGCGTTGGGTGGTGGTGCCAGTGAGATGGCCTGGGTGTGGGTACTGGTGCACCCAGAACACCTCTAGAAACATAGTAATTAGTCAATATAACTGTTTTACTTACCTTTCATAACCTTGCTTTCCTTCTGCTTGACTTCGTTGAATGTCGAGCGGTTGTGGTTGGGTTGCTGGCGTTGTTTGTGTTTGTTGAGGTAGCACAAAAAGCTCAAGAAATTCGAAAAAATAATCGTTTTGAGCTAAATAAAATACAAAAAAATAGGTAAAAAATGTGATGATATCTGCGGAATGCTATTGTATAATACCTGCACATACCTGCCATACCCGCACCACGGGTACGGGTTTTGTGCAGGTTCAGAAATAGTTATCGATACCCAGACCCGGTGTGACCCATACCCGTGACCCAGCGGGTTTTCAATACCCACACTATGCACTAATTGCCATATGATCGTTTTAGCAATTAGGTCCAATATATGGAGGAAACATTGTGTATGATTCAGGCTACCAGGAAAGTCCGGCAATAGCTTTGCCAAGTCTGCAATCATCTTATCATTCACGGTCGCATTATCACAAGTAATGCTCAGTACCTTATCAGAGGTTAGTAGATTGATACATTTTGTACTTGCATGCTGTACTGACCTTGTGTGATATTCCAAAATCCCCCAGAATGTGTGCAAACTCCTTGGCCAATGTGATACCCGAATGCAACTCGGCCACCTCGACAACATCCAACACTATGCTGATAGGCACACCTTTGACCTCAAGGTGTATAGTAATGGCCACAAATGCTTGATGATTTGGCGAGGTCCAGCAATCAGTGGCAAAGTTCAAAGCCCCTTCATGATTCTTTCATCCGTCATTAATATATTTTCTTCCTGATTCAATTTTAATGATTCACCTGTAGCATTTTCGCAATGCATTCACATGTTCGTGCAAAGACCTTTTTGACATCATGAGAGACAGTCATTGGTGATTGTAAGTAATAGTGTGGCCTACCTGTCTTCATCAAGGACTGAAATCCGCGATCTTCGACAATGCAGAAAGACCACAAGCTCTCAGATACCCAACAGACAAGTTCAGTCCAAGTTTCTGTCCTGGTATGTTGCCTGTTCGAGTATGTGACCTTCCCTTTACCCTTTCGGTCGAAAGCTGCTGTTATTGATCCTGATTGATTTAGACCATCAACCACTGCCTTTCGAGCTTGTCCAACATCCTTTTCAGATTCAGCAGCTGCTAAGGCTTCATTTCCCCAACAAGATTTGACGTGTTTCCATAAGTTGCCAGAGGAATTAGCGTATCCCTTGTCGAGATAACGACGACAAGTAAATTTACAGTTTTTTTCGGCACATCGAAAGGTGTGGCAGCGACAGGAATTGACATACTCTATCTTCGGGATAGGATGAAAAAAGGCATATACTGGTGAGGTCCATTTCTTTGAGAGTCGAGCTGTGAAAATATCATGGATGAATAATCCCTCACAGGTTTCTGTATGATCTTACCCAATTCTGCCTCAGCTGTTTCTTCTGTTTCTTCTGTTGGTTCTCGCACAATTGGCACAACATTGTCATCATCACTTTGCTAGCCCCAACATATCACTGATCCAGATCTCCACCAATATCTCAGCACCACCTCAATAGACATGCAACACATCACCAGCACCCACAAAAACACACCAGCTTTGTCAAGATTTAGTCTGGAATTAAAGTTATTTTTACATGGAATTGAACTATTTAAAATTTGGATTCACATTTAAATGCTAATAAAATATATTATGGTCTTGAGAAATAAATGTAATTGCAAATATTACATGTAGCAAACCATTTTACTTGAGCTAAAAGTAAAAGATTAACATGAGTTTAAGTGTATTACTAAATTTAGTATGCTGCAATAATAGCTTTAAATTTGGTCTAAATATTCTTATTCTACCAGTTTCAACATTTAGGCCCTGTTCGACAGGGATTATAATCTGAGATTATCCAGATTATACTGCCAAAAAAATATAATCAGGTTTTCGACAATAATTAGATTATATGCTGTGGCATTGCCTTTTCGGAGAGTGACTTGTGTGACTCAAGGCTTCCGAGTCAACACAGCTGCCGCTCTATGGCTCCCAGGAAAATGAAGAAAACTGCGGTACACCCTGCTGCCAACCCTCAGGCTCTCGCAGGCCAATCTGATAGCCCTCCCGCTGCCACACATGAGTCAACCCGAGCCCATTGGACCATAGCGGACGAGACTGAGCTCATTGAGTTCATCTGGGATCACCAAGGGGAATGTGGGTATGGCTTCAATTTCAAGGGCGCTACTTGGACAGCGGCGGCGAAGCTGTTAGAGGCCCAGCGGTCCAAGGGAGGTGTGAAGACCTCCTTGGCATGTAAGAATAAGTTTGCCAATGTGCGTCACATGTGGCCTTTCTATTGCTATAGTACTCACAAATATCTATTTTACAGCTAAAAGACCTCTACCTTATCGTGGACGCCCTCAAGAAAGTGTCCGGCTTCACGTGGGACGACGAATATGGTGCAGATATTGACAAAAATAACCTTGCTGTCTGGGAGGCCTACATTGAAGTGCGTACTGTCCAGCTCACTCACCTGTGATCCAGATTGACTGACAACCCCTTGAAGAGGTACCCAAAGGCTGCCCGCTTCAAAAAAAAAGGATGGCCTCATTATGATGCCATGCAGGACATGATGCTGATGTGCAAGAAGACCGCGAATGTCTTCCAACCGATCCACCCACCGGAAGCCACTCAGGAGCCGATGGTGAGTAGTGGTGCTAGCGCTGGCACTGGCGGCGGCGGCGAAGATGAGGATGAGACTGGGGGAAACGGGACCAGGGAGAACGAGACTGCAGGGGATGAGCAAGTGCAGACCATCAAGGACTCAGAGTGGGTCATAAACCTTGTCCTATGTCAGACTGACCCTCTCCATACCCCAGCCCCCACCATGCCTCTGCTCAGTGCTGTTATGACACACAAGCGGAGGTTCTCAGCCTTGTATGATCCTGCCTCCGGAACCACATCTGCGGCATCCACACCCGGGCCAGCTGCAAAGAGGCGTCATCTGTCAGCAATCGCACTAGCACCTGACCCTCAAGTAGCAGCACTGAATTCACGTCTTGAGGACTTCACAGATGCGTTTTGTGAGGCAACCGGCAGTTCATTGCGTGGTGAACCGGCATCACCTACCTGGAGACGTCTTGCTATTCGATCTGCACAAGTTCTTGAGGCATACCTCTCAGACGAACGACTCGTCACACTTGTCGATCTCTTCACCAAGGACATCAGTGCAGCAGATGCGTACATGGAGTTGAAATAGGATGGTTTGAGGCAAGCTTGGGTTGCAAAGTGGCTGGAAGGTTTCGATCTTCCGTAGAATACCTGCTATGTAGTACTTGACTCGCAGACTCGGACCCACTGTATGTACAAAATGTATGCACAATTTCGAATCACACTGTTCTTGTCCTCGACTCGCACACGTCAGATATCATAAGGTGATGTATACTACATGAATGTCACAGCTACGTACTCTACCGGTTGGCGGCTCTTTTGTGCAAGAGGGCTTGATAGTCCACCCACATTGGTTGTGCGATCTCATCACGTTTTGTGTCAGCTCGCTCTCTTTCGGCAATGCCAGCTGGCCCAGCAGCCAACCTGACACCCCCTCTGGTCCACCCCGGGCCAGTCTCGCGGCTGAACTCCTCGAAGCTGAAGTCGTTGATTTCACTGGGGTCATGGATGCGAATGAAATTATGGATAGCACCGAGGGCAGGGGGAAGCCGAGCCTGCCAGAACATGCTGTACGAACGGGGGTGTGAAAGGATCTCAAAATGTCGCTTGAGTACTCCGAAAATTTGTTCGATGATGTTCTGCGCACAAGCATGTCGAAGGTTGAATAGTTCTTCTTTGTTTGCTGGTCTAGTAGAAAAGATCAATGTGAAGAATGTGAATCAAGGAAGTATGAACACACCGTAAATTTGTGTGACTCCATTCAGCAAGATGATAGCGGATGCACCGGTATGGAATCAATAGTGAGTCGCATCCCGGAAACCCTCTGTCAGCGAGGGAATACCTGCCCTGGGGCACATGCAGATCGGAGGTGTGTGCATCATGGAAGAGGGCTGCACCACTCATGAAATACTGGAATTTTAGATTGAACGAGCAGCATGCGAGGACGTTTTGGGTGACGCCTCCCTTGCGATTGCGGCTCATGTCCCGTTCCTCTAAAGACAGCACACAATTGATGTGCGTGCCGTCAATACCACCTAACGCACCGTCAAAATATACAGTGAACCTGGGATTGATGGAATTTTCGGGGGGAATCGGGAATGTGTTGGTAGGAAGGTGAACATATGCATTGTAAAATGTGGGCGATGACAGAATGACCAAAACTCTATGAAAATACCTTAAAAAAGTTGGTAAAAACACATGCAATACTATGAAATTCATACCTCGAGATTGTACCATTTGAGTGTTGAAAGCGCTCACCCAAGTGTCGAATTGATAAGGCGGTGACAGATCCGTATAGAAAAATCGCGAGTTGCTCTTCACATGACAGGTGTTTGGACACCTTGAGCCCACAGGCACGAAGGACAGTGACCAAATTCTTGAAGACGTGAAGATGCATGCCAAGCTCGGTCTTGATCCTATCAGGATGCCCATCTAGCAGCTCCTGTACCCACTGAGCTCCACTGAGTTTTAAGGTGTGATAAGGCCTGGGAGGATGTTGAACTGGCTTTCTGATCTGCATTTGACAGCAAGCTGAAATCGCAACAATGTTGATGAACATATAGGCAGCAGCTAATATGGGGCGGCCTAGTCGTTGACAACGAGTCCGCACCATGATGACTCAGACTCCGATTGGCTGTCACACTTGTCAGCCACATGTACATAATTTATCTAATAATTCTGCTATAATTCAGATTATAATCCCTGTCGAACGGGGCCTTAGACTAGATTTAAAGAGATTATTCCAACATACTAAATTTAGTAATACATTTAAACTCATGTTAATCTTTTACTTTTAGCTCAAGTAAAATGGTTTGCTACCAGTAATATTTGCAATTACATTTATTTCTCAAGACCATAATATATTTTATCAGCATTTAAATGTGAATCCAAATTTTAAATAGTTCAATTCCATGTAAAAATAACTTTAATTCCAGACTAAATCTTGACACAGCCGGTGTGATATTTGTTCAGCGTCGTAGGCGCGACGCCCGTACCAGTGGATGGGACAAAGGAAACCATACGTGGAGTCACGGTTGGGCAGGAACAGCAGTTGAATCGTTGACATCCTGTACCATCTCCTGAGTCGCGTCCGTTCCCATGCTGTTCCCATCATCAAGCTCTTTCCCTCCCGACCATCGTTTCCACCACTTGTGTTCTTGTCCTTTTGAGTTCTTGTGTGTTCTCATCGTCGTGCTCCGCGAGAGTGAGCAGCTAGAAAAGTCGTCCTGGACCAGGAATGGGTGTTCTTGCCGTCCCACGTTAGTTGCGTGCCAAGTTCAGTGACTTTTTTCATGATACTCATGCATCTGGGGGGGAAGAACAAAAACTTACGGTGTAGTTTGTCACAACGGCAACAGTACTAGGGGTGTCCTGTATGATGGTTCACCTCAAGTTACAACACGGATCTGACCATCAAATAACTCACCACGTCTTTGTAAAAACCCCTGATATCTTTGGGATCGCCCACAGCAGTGTTATTCTTGAACACCTTGAAGATAATCTCAATGTTCCTGGTGTGCGTGTTGTCTGCGCTAATCACAACAGCCTTCTGGTTCAGAAAGCCTAATCCTCCGCTGGTGACCACTAAAGGACTATTGATTCCTTGCAGTGTGCATTCTGCCTCGTCATCACCGGCAGTGTTTTGGAGCCTGACTTTGACATCTTGCATCCAACCATCTATGGTAGCAGTCTGTAGGCATGCAGCGTCTACAGGAGTTGGTACCTTTAAGTTCGACCGACGTCAGCAGCTGGGAACTCACGCCGAATACATAGGCGGTGTAGCCCTTGGACAGCTGATGGTGTCGCTAGATTTTGCTATGACCGACATGTTGTTCGACGAGGAGGATGTGGGTGTGCTGGTGCTGGAAATGAGGTGGAGAACAAGACTTTATATCCGTTCCAACTCACGCACGGCAACCGCTTCGGGATTTGGAAGGTGATCTAACAAAAGGAGTCCATTGATTGCAGCGGTCTCAGGCATACGACCCTCAAGTTCGCCAAGTTGAAGTCAGCGGTCCGGCGCTGATCCTGTCTGTCAAGTCAAGAACCACGTTTAAACTGGCGCGTTTAACCTGACAGCTCGTCAGACGACGCGTCGAACTTGACCCTGGCATGTCGTGAGTATACGTGTAAAATTCATAGTATTTTCGTACCTATACCCAGCTGAGATAGGA
This sequence comes from Hygrophorus pudorinus, assembly GCA_003314045.1. Lineage (NCBI taxonomy): Eukaryota > Fungi > Basidiomycota > Agaricomycetes > Agaricales > Hygrophoraceae > Hygrophorus > Hygrophorus pudorinus. The sequence goes on from QLPF01000884.1 coordinate 40,013, forward strand.
ATCAGATCTCGCCCTCGTACAACATGACCGGTGTGCATGACTACTCCAAGACCACTCCACTTCACAAGGTCTGTATCGATGTATCGATGTGTCGTAACTGAAGGCGTATTTATCCTATGTCGTGTCGACCCATCCTACAAGGTTCGAATTCCGTACAGTAGGCTCCTAACCGGCCGTCCTTGTGAGTCGCTCCAAGTCGCACACACCGTGACACAATGCCGCAGTCACGCAGAAACTTAACGCACCAAGCCAAGTTCGATTGAGCAGAGGATGCTGGAACTAGACAACATTCCGAGTCCAATATCTAATATATTCATCCACATTGTGATTTTACCTGCAGAGCTTCGACCCTTTCTCCGAGTCAGGAGCGGAACACCAGCAGTATTCACCAGTTCGGATATCACAACGTCCAATATATTGGCACATCATCATGATTTCACGCAGTGCTTCTTTCTCCGAGTCAGAACTTGAAGTGAAACTTGTGCCCCGCAACCCATGATTTCACCTGCTTTACCTCCTCCGAATCAGAAGCGAAACCGTACAAGTGGTCTTGTCCGCCGATGAGTCCAATATATTCCTCTGGAACTTGAATGTTCACGAGAATTTGAATTGCTGTAAGTCGTTCCTTATCTGACTCGGAGGCATCCGACTCAGCAGCAGGAATCAGTATGAAAAGCCCAAGTTTTCGTCTCATCGAAGTCTTCAGCTGGACTCCCCTCAATCATCTTCACTCTGCTGGTCACACCTGGCAACACCATCCATCACACATCTTCATATTACTATTCACCACAATGCTTGTCTTCCCCTTTTTGCTTGGCATCTGCGCGCTGCTTCCCGCGGCTGCCGCCCCATTACCGGTATGTGGCCATCCCACCTATCGAACTCAAAACCTGCCTGACACTGCCCACTGCAGGCTTGGAGTCGCTGTACGACTGCGGTAAATTTGAATGCTCGTAGTATCCTGTATCGTCGTGCTGTATGTTAATATTTAATGTTTTGGGATTCCATACTGATATGGCATAGCCGCCGATTGTTCGTTTCCGGCCTGGGAGTGTGCGCGGCCAGCAGGCTGACGCGAGAACCAAAATCCTTAATAACCACCTTACACTTGATCACCACGATATCCGCAAGCATGCCCCACTGGTCTACGTGAGCCGAGGCTGGCAGAAGGGTAATCCGAGATATGGGCAGCAGGAAAACAAGCAGTATCTCACCTTTCATTACCACGCGACAAAAGACCCTGGAAGTTCCCAGGTTGGGGAAGCTACAGTTTCCAGGGATGCCCCTTCTGGGCCTGAGGTGCCTGTTTGCCACTGTCCCTCGATTCACATGACTGATATTGTCACATGAAGGTGATCGTCAAGAAGGCCGCATACAGGACGATGTCGGAGAGATTGGAAATCATTGAAGCAGTCCAACAGGTGTTTGCGAGCTTCCCATCTGCTCAAAAACATGGTGTCAAAACCCTGTTTGTTGCGGCTGGCTGGGATGTCGGCAACGACATGACAGAAAAGCTGCACTTTTCCACTCACTCCGGACTCCACCACACTGAATGTAACCAGCTCGAGAAATATACAGTCGAGAGGCCTCTGACGCTGAGGATGGACGGTGTACCGGAATGTCAGAGATCGAGTATCGAGGACCACATCCGCAACTACCACGCAAATTTGGGCACCAACCACGTAGACAAGACGGCCAATTACGCCACTGTAGATGAAGGTTGGCATGATCGTGGCAACTTGACTCCTGTAGGAGGGAGTGAGCCTGAGGACCTTCAAATCAAAACGACATTCTATAAATTACCGATGCATGGCGCGCCGGAGGACTGCCGCCCGAACGGCCCCAATTCGGTACATACTATCCCCATGAGGAAAGGGTGGACAATCTGCCATAAATGATTACCAGATAAATGTTTTATATAATTTATGGGTGACGTTCTGTAGAGTAGATTTATTCAAAAAAGTTTATCAGGAAACTCATGAGAGAATGTATTATATGTTATTATATTCAATATAACATCTGAAATAACCGGAAGTATTGCAGTTGGTCTTATAGTAGGGACAGTCAAAGCTATGGATTCATGTCTGATTCGGAAGACGATTCAACTTCCTAAATCACATTTAAATCGTCTTCCGAATCGTCAAAGCAACTCCTGAGTTGCTTCAACAATTCACCAAGGATTCAAATATATGTTGATTCATTGATTCAAATGCTGACAAACATATGATGAGAGAAAAAAAGGCTATGTAATCCCCCCTCCCCTCTTGCTATGTACCATGGCGAAAAAGAAAACTACTCAAGCTGATGCTGATCTCATCATTACCGGCAAAAGAAAAGTCGTTGCATCTAGTGAGGGACACGGGTAACCCCCGGGTACTTTTGGCTGTACCCGTACCCATACCTGTCAAAAACCCGTACCCGCCACCAAGGGTCCGGGTACAGTCGCAGGTATGGCCATTTCAACCCGGGGTACACCCGTACCGTACCCGTGGGCAGGTACCCGCGGGTATCACACATAATATGCATAATATATTCTATATAATTTATCTACATAAAATATACATACACCGTCTCGTGTTTGAAGCGAGACGGCGGGTATTGGGGTGGGTGATGAGGCCGGGGTGGGTGACGAGGCTGGGGTGGGGGATGAGGGATGCGGTGGTGTGGTAGGTGATGAGGACGATGTGGCTGTCTCGCGTTTGAAGCGAGACGGCGGGTGTGGGTGTGGGTGATGAGGCGGGATAGTGGTGGTGTGGTTGAAGAGCGTGGGGGTGGGATACGTGGTAGGTGGGGCCGG
>QLPF01000884.1:42846-55348 GCA_003314045.1 Hygrophorus pudorinus
ATATGTGGTAGGTGGGGCTGGGTGAGTGAAAATGAACACCCCACGCTCTGTTGAAGAGCGTGGGGGTGGGATACGTGGTAGGTGGGGCCGGGTGGGTGAAAACCAACACCCTGCGCTCTGTTGAAGAGCGAGGGGGTGGGATTGGTGGTGGATCGCGTGGGGGCTGAAGTCAAAGTCGAACGCCCCGCGCTCTCTTGAAGAGCGTGGGGGTGTGGTGGTGGATGGGTGTGGGGGCCGAAGTCAAAATTGAACACCCCGCGCTCTCTTGAAGAGCATGGGGTCGGTTCTGGTGGTGGTGGTGGGTGCCGCATCAGATGCATTGTTTTGCGTTTAACCACGAAATTCACCTATATATATATACAGTATATTAATAAAGTTATAGCTTGAAAAGTACTTACCTTGTTTGCCCGCGGTTACCACTTTCTTCAGCGGTTGGTGGAGGTGTTGAGTCTGGTGGCTGAGTTTGAACTCAGTGGCTGAGGCTGAGTATGGGCGCAAATCACACACCCGTGTCTTGAACAAAATACAAAAGCTCGTCAACCCCTTCAAATTAAAACTATACATTCTATATAGTTACTGAACTTGCTTAATGTATATATATTTAAGTGATGGGTCCATATATGAGTGACGGGTCTGACCTCACAGGTATGGGTTTTTGCTGGGTACACATATCTGTACCTGTACCCGCACCCGTAGAAATACCAACACATAACCCGTGGGTATACCCCTACCCGTGTCCTTCACTATCTGCATGTCACAATGCTTCAGTTGAGAATAATGAACTATCTATGGACAGTGACACTGATGTACTGGTGCAAAAAAAGGCCAAGAAGGCCAAGAAGGAAAAAAAGGTAGCAAAGAGCACAAAAGGCCAAAGAAAGAGGAAAGGCAGTGGTGATGACAAGGTTGAGGTGATAGAAGATGATACTGCAATTATTGAGTGAGTGAGTTCTTGCTGCACAACAGCATTACTAGCTAACAACATAGTAAAACCTAGCTGGAAGGATGATGCACTCAGTTTCCGACTGCTGAATGCAATTATGGACAACCCTACCATCAAAAGAGGGTTGTATCTGCCCGTTGGGCCCACACTGACATCCAAAAAGGTGGTGGCAAGCTCAAAACAGACTTCCAGTGGCAAGTATGCGTCAAGCTGTTTGAAGATGACCTAAAGTATGGACCTGCCTTGAGCCAGACTTGTGCCCTGATCAGAAAAGCAGCCCCAGCAGCAAGGTCTACCTAGGCAGGGAAAATAAAAAACTGGTTAAAAGTGTATGTTGAGTGGAGGTGTATGCAGATACAGACAGACTTAGCAAGGAGACAAAGACCAGAGATGGCATAGCAATGATGGGAGAGACTGGAGCAGGCATTTCATCTGAGGATCAAATAAATATGGATAATTCCAATTTGTTCACAACAAAATAGGGTAAGCATACCAAATGAAAATGTTGAAGCGTATTACTTACCCGAAAACACTGTCAGATCTCATCAAAGCTGGAGCACCATGGTTTTTTGGAATGCATTATCTCTGAGTGCCTGAACCTTATCACAACAAGCATCAGCAATAGTAACTCAGCCATTGACAAGGATATCCTTCTGGGATGAGGCCCCAGTGAGGAGCTTGATGAGCCTAATGAGCTTAATAATGATGAAGCTCCATGAGTAATGATGTCCGACCCAGAGGTCATGGTGCCGAACTGGGAGCCTAGTGAGGATGAAGACAACAAAAAGGAACTTGAAGAGAAGTTGGTAATGAAAATGGAGGATGTAACACAGACAAAAGGAACCAGCAATGAAACATCAGCTAAAAAACTAAACCACAGGCAGGGACCTCAAAGTCTGCAACGTCAATGAGGCCCTCAGCAACGAAGCCGAAGAATATTATCAAATGATTTTTGGAGGTTGCAAGGATTGAGGAGGAGATCGCACAAAGCAACTTGATGTGAAGAAGCTCCAGATCAAAGGTGCAAATGATGTTGCCATTAGTGATCAACACAAGTTTGGAAACCTGCGCAGATCACAGGTACAGGTCACAGCAGGTATGGGTACAGGTCACAATTTTCAGACCCATACCCAACCTGTACCCGTGGCCTGTGTACACAGGTTTTGGTGCGGGTATTGTAGCATAGTACCTTCTGTATATGTACATATTTTTTCATATTTTTTCGATTTTATTTGAGCCTTAATGAAAGGTTTTTCGAATTTTATCAACTTTTCATTGTTGGCCAAACAAAGACCAACACTGCCAACAGCATCACCATTCGGACTCGACTCTGTGTGACAGAGTCAAGGAGAAAGGTCAGTCAATATTACTGAGTCAAAACTAACTATTATGTTTTAGAAAGTGCTGGATGCGCCAGCACCACCACCATCACCACCAAAACAATGACACTGACACATCACCACCTCCACCACAACACTTCACCACCTCTACCCCCTGTGTGACAATGCAAACATGTCACCACCAACCCCAACAGAGGGGAGGTGTGGAGAGACACTGGGTGAGTGGGACACATACTTGTGACGCCAACACTTCCCTCTGCATGACTTGGACAACTTGGACAACACAAACACATCACTGCAAAAATCAACAGAGGGGAGACAGGGAGGAGGTGGGGAGGTGATAGGGAGGAGCCAGGGTAGACGCCAGGTGAGTGGGGACACGTTACCACCACTTCCCTCTGCACGAATCAGACAATGCAAATGCATTACTGTGAACATTAAGGCTGAACATGAGTCCATCCTCAGGTGCCTCGGACTTGAAACCCACGGATCAAAAAATTTCTGGATCAGCTTCAAATCCTGAGCCGTTTTGGGACTGGCTTGATCCGAACCCGATTTAGAGATCCACGAGTGGCAAAATCCGGTTCACAGCGCAGACGGATTCGGAATTCAAACTCAGCCCCCAGCTTCAATACCACCACCTGCTCGAGAGAGTGGTAACCACAGCCCTTCAAAGGTGAGTACCAAATAGACTAATATTTGTATGTTTGCTAACAATGTATATATATTCAATAAATAGAGTGATAATCGGGGTTGAACATGAGACAGTCGTATTCAACCCCCAACACCTACCAATGCCCTCTTGTACTCAAACGCGGGAGGGCAGCATCACATCCCTGCCGCCTCGGGTCACCAACCCCACCTGTGCCGTCTCGCTACAAAAGCGAGACGGCATTGCTGTTGGTGGGCCCACAACATGCCCTGCCATTTGTTGGCCACAACACCACCTGCCGTTACGACAGCACCGGCCCTCTCACCAATGCAAGAGGGCCACGTCACCGCCCACATCAACCACCTCACCCACCACCTCTCTCATCACCCACCTCGCCCACCACCCACCACCCCTCGACCTCCACCGTTCCCCACAACACCGCCAGCCCTCTCGCCACCGCCCACATCACCCACCACCCCTCCATCCCTCCACCTCTGCCCTCTCGCAAGCCAACACAAGTGAGGGTACATTCCGTACCCTCACAATTTCCAACCACCACGCTGCCTCACCCATATGCAAGACAGCATGGCCGTTTGTTGTCCCACACCCACCCCCACCCTGCACCATGTCCTATCATGACGTGACTTTTACCCCTATCTAGTTTCCTTTTTCGAACATTCTTTCATCCTATTTCGGACATTCACATGGCCTATAAACAATTGCTGCATGGACATTCTTTAATTATATCTTCTTTGATCACACGGCACAACAACGGTGTTCTGCTCCGGACTCGGCCTGCCACATGGTTGCTCCACCGATCTATTTCCATCCACCACCGATCAGATTTCGTCCTAATCTCCATTTGGATTGATGAGCACAAGGCACACCATTCCTAAACACGCTTCCGGATTCTGGACCCACAAATGATCGATCAGACTTCTATTGGTCGATTACCAGATAAACTTGACAGCCGCCAATCATTGTTTCGGTCCATAGCCTTGCCCATAGCCTTGCCCATAGCCTTTCAATTGTAAGGCTATCCTGCTATCTTGGTTCATAAACATGCGCCGACCTCATGCCTGATGATCACCCTTTTATAGTATGTCTCTTTCTTCACATATCCTTTCTTTCTCGTGCTGTGCACATTATCACCTTACCATTGCCTGCAAGCACAGCACATCAGATTCACGTCCTAATGTAGTAGTACACAGCCACTGTAATATTTAGTGTATATATTGCAATAAACGAGTAACAGACTCTCCAGTCTGTTTATCTCAGCATTACCACCAATAATCTTTGTGGCATCTAAGTCATAGCATTCTGGCGACCTCCCCTCTCTCCCTCTTCACCTCTAACCATTTCGCATCACTCTCTAGTCTTGTATCTTCATAGGAAGGCCAGTACTTAATTGTATTTGGTGTTGCCCTGACATGTCCTCTCATTGTGGGCGCAGGGCGGTACCCTTTTATTACCTTGCAAGACGGCACCACAACATCAATTGACATCTATGCAGCCCTCACGAGGTATATAAAGTTTTGTAGACACAAAAAAATAGATTATTTTTGTTTCTACTAGTAGTACTGTAATTTAAAAAATGTATTCCACCTCACCACCAACACTGCGTTCACAATCAGTATTTACATTGAATATATGCTGAATATACAATATGTTGAACTGCAGGTACCTGTTTTTGGGGCCGAATCTGGACCTGCGAGTCACGGGTGTGCTGTGGATCATGGTCCGGAGTGACCATCATGGATCAAACTGGCAAGATCTGGTTTTTGATCCGGACTCATGTTCAGCCTTAGCAAACATCAACAGAGGGGAGATGGGGAGGACAGGGAGGACACAGGGTGACACTGGGTCTATGAGTCTGTGTACCCACAGCACCACCACGAATGCGAGGGATGGTAGTGTTGGTCTGGCTACGGCTGCCAGCAGCTTGAAGCCGGCAGTCGAGCCAAAAATAAGCCAGTCTATGCCTGGCTGGGCACCGACTGCGGCTGCGACTGGTCCTCTAGGTACAGCCGGCAGCCGACAGCTAAGCCGGTACTTACAGTACATACTATTTTACTTATAATATTATCTATTATGCAATTTGCCAGGCTGCCGGGTGAGTTTTGCAATTTGTTCAGCCCATGGGTGTGTTTGTTTTTGCGCACACTTGGCCTCAGCCACTGAATTTGAACTCAGCCACCCACCTCAAGACACCACCAACCGCTTGAGACAGCGGTAACTGCGGGCCAACCAAGGTAAGTAATGTATTTATTACCATTTAATATTGTACTAAACACCATTTATATTGAATATACACAGTTATAAAGGGAGTTGAATGCGAGACAGTCGCGTTCAACTCCCATTCAATACCCACACCCACACCTCCCTCTTCGCCACTACCAACGCCCCGGCCCTCTCACCTCCCACATCCCGGCCATCTCGTGCAAACGCGAGAGGGCCGCATCACCTGGTCCCACATCCCGGCCCTCTTGTGCAAACACGAGAAGGCCATGTCACCCTGCCAACACCCCAACCCTCTCACCTCCCACATCCCGGCCCTCTCGTGCAAACGTGAGAGGGCTGCGTCACTCTACCCACACCCTGGTCCCACATCCCGTGTATGGGCTGCAACTGCGTGCCATCCAAGGTATGCTCGACTTTGATTATTCGTGTGGACGGCAGGAACCTAGTGTCGCTGCTATGATCTATCCGTTCGGCAGACATGTGGGGAGCATGGCGAATTCAAATATGGAGACTGCTGATGTGAAAAATATGGCAATGAGGGAAGCAGGATTCATTGTGCCCGAGACGTTTGAGGATCACGGTCCTGCCGTATCTGGGTGCATATGATCCTGCCTGCATCATCAATTTGCTGATGTATCTTTTCCAGATGCTCTCTTGTGCAAACACAAGAGGGCCGTGTCACCCTACCCACACCCCGGTCCCACATCCCGGCCCTCTCGTGCGAACGCGAGAGGGCTGTGTCACCCTACCCACACCCTGGCCCTCTCGTGCAAACGCGAGAGGGCTGCATCACCCTGCCAACACCCCGGCCCTCTTGCATGCAAACGCGAGAGGGTTGTAAGTTATTTTTCATTTTTTACAGAATACCCTACCTACCAGCAGAGCCAGTGAAATGCTGGCTCCTGCTGGTAGTCATTATCATAGAGTATCATAATATATATATATTACTGGCCAGCTTAGTTGACTGCCGGCTGCGGCTAGGCAATAAAAGGTAAATTAGCCAGCTGCAGCCGCAGCTAACTCAGCCAGCCGGACCAACACTAAGCCCTACACAAGCCCACACTTTTTTCCACAGCCAAACAACCTTTAAAACAGTTTCGAATTGACATAAGCCTCTCATGAGGTTAGATACATTGGTTATACTATATAGTCATAAGCCACTTGCAGTTAGATACCTTGACTATAAAAAAGTCCTATTAGGCACCCTAAAGGGCCTTATCGAACAGACCCAATATAAAAGCCCGAACGGCTTGAGAACACCTCTTGCTGTATACTACAGATACCAAACGTAAGGTTCATATCAGCACGCGATAAGAATTCGCAACACATATCATAGTAATACGATTCAGAACACGCACAGTCTAGTGTGTTCATGTAAGGAATCTATAATTCCTTGTTACTTTCATTAATCTCCTTATCCTCTTATTATTTCATTATTTTATTATCTTATTAACTGCAGACACGTGTGCCACAATATATACACATACAAACAGCTGTATAGTACGCCGTCTGCGTCGCACGATAACCACATACTTAACTACTACAACCCTCATAAACAGCACATACATTCATTACCCAAATACATTGATTTGGATCTGTGAATAGTGCACAGTGAGTACAAAGTCTTAAACTATCTCATTCCCACTTGTACTAGGGCTTTAACTAGCCCTACACAAGTTTATACTTTTTTTCACAGCCAAACAACCCTTAAAACAGTTCTGAATTGACTGTAATAGCCATAAGCCTTTAACGAGGTTAGATACATTGGTTATAATATGTAGTCATAAGCCGCTCGTGGTTAGATACCTTGACTATAAAAAAGTCCTATTAGGCACCCTAAAGGGGCTCATTGAACAGACACGAAAAAGCCCGAATGGCTTGAGTATAGCTCTCGCCATACACTACGAAATTGAACGTTAAGTTCATATCAGCATGCAATCACAATCGCAATGCACGTCGTAGTAATATGATTCAGAACGCACACGATCTAGTGCATTCATAGACGAATCTCGTCGATAAGTGAATTCGACAACCCGGATGTCCATCCGGTCCAATAGATCATCCCAATTACGGGATGTAAACCACCCCGTTACCGAACGTACCCCCCTCCAGCGAGACTCCGCTTATAAAGCCTCGCAAGTCTCGGAATCGGCTCACAGGGCTAACAGCCCTATTACCCACAGTGATGCGGCAGAATATGATGATGTCAGTAATGACTATCCTACAAACCACTGGGAATCCCCAGTGGATAGACGAACGCCAGCTCCCCGGTCACGAAACTCGGAGAACGTGAGAGCTCCCACTATGCTGTTGGCATATAGCTCGCCCACGCGTAGAAAGACACCTTCAATAGGTGGTGGATCAACAACCAGCATGGTCGAAAGACATTCCAGTTAAAACCCGAACGAGTATACGGCTCGACCATTTAGAATCAAGAGTCCACACAGACATGGAACAGCACCGAGCTGCAAGAAAGAAAGAAAAATCCACGCTACAAGCGTGTCTAAACGAGCTAGAAGCTATAGATGACTGTATGGAGGCTCATTACAACAGTTATCTGACTGAAATACATCAGATAAGATCTGATCATAATGATGAATATGCCTTGAAAGGGCATCGGAACGCCAGCCGACAACCAGCATCACCAGCATCACCAGCTGTAACCACTGTAGTGCCAGTTGATACATACATAAGCCCTCTCACTACAGGGGAATCCACACATGCCTCCTATGCATCGCAGCCTGCTAGTCTGCAGGAAATAGGCACTATGGCTGCTAATCAGCCCGAAATCAATTCCAGCAATGGAATATGGTATAGGCCAGTAGCCAATATGAACAAACTACAACAGGAGGCTATTTCAGCTTTACACATAGAACGTGAAATATTTGCAAAGCAAGAATCAATAATGACTGGTCGATTAGACCAGCAAACCCATCGACAAGGGGAAGAATCTGTTGACGATTACAATAGTTGGATAGACGAGATGGCTTGACAAGCCATCTATGACAAAAAGGCAAAGGCCAATAAACAGCATACAGATGAAACTACCACCCATAGGCAAAAGGTCTCACAGCAGAAACTGTTGATACTTCAACCATCTAAGTTAATAACCGGACACAACGTACCTGCGTCCATGAGCGCAAGCATCGCTCATATTCCCCCTAATAGGGTATTGCAAACCAACTCTAATGCAGAGTTTCCACGAAGTCAAGGACCTCATAAGTCATTGGTGACCTTTGATACCAATAGGTTATATACCACTGCTGGTATAAGCACACACGGACTCAACCGTGGTGCTAAGCCAAGCACAATTGTCGTTAACACGATATCAGAGCGAGTCATCGCTATGATACATGCAGCATATGATGCCACATACAATGAAACCCCTTGCTCAGTACAAGTGAGCAAAATAGGTTTAAAGCAATCATTACCCTCTTATAAGGGTGAAACCACTCAAGCTGAGTTTGAAAAATATCTCGCGGCCCTGCTGAGGCATTTCAAAATATACCAACTGCTAACTGCAGATACCGACCAATTGAGGGTAAACCTGCTTGGTACTACCCTCACGGGTGCAGCAATAGAATGGTTTGAACAAACCATTGATACAAATGATGTTGATGCTGACATATGGACGTTTGACAATGTAGTACAAGCGTTAAAAGAATGTTTCATTCATCAATCCTCTAGCCAGGATGCAGCGGACAAATTTGATGCATTAATGCAGAATAAGTCAACTGTAATAGAATTCTACAATTCTTTACAGGCGTTTGCCCAACAAATGGTAGAATTACCAGATAAATATCGCATTAGAAGGCGATTCCTGGTTGGTCTCAATGACCACATATCCAACCAGATATTAGAAAACGGTTATACCGCTGAACAATCTACTATAGATGACCTGCTAAGGGTCGCACAGCAAGTAGAGGAAGCTCGGTCCTATGCAAGCCAAGGAAAATCGAGCGCAAGCTCAAATACTACGAGTAAACCCTCGACAAATAGTAGTAGCCTTATGGCTACTGTAACCAAATATCAGCCTCAGAAGCCGTCATATAAATCCAATGGATATACGAAGAAGCCGAGTAATTGGTCCTTCGTCAACAGAACAGCTAATGGTTCAGTACCACTTAGTAAAGGACCTAACCGGTCTAATCAACAGTGTATAGCTGCATCTGGAAACACCCAGGCTGCGGCTGCGAAGCCTAAGCTGACCGACAAGTCAAATCTAAGGTGTTACCGTTGTAACGGTCTCGGACACATAGTCCCCAACTGCCCTTATCTGGCACAACTGAGAGCAGCTGTAGCTCAAGTAATCACAGATCGAAATGACGAAGACCCAACATTGGGTGAATCACTGGAAGGTGAACAGTACGATCCCGAGTTGTACTCGGAAGAGGACATGGAAGTCCATGAGATCAATCATAACCAGTTAAATGGTCAAGAACATGTCGAAGACATGAACGAATACATGTGCAATAGCGCCGATGAATATAGTCCAAATAACATGGGCTATCAACCCGATGAAGAGGAACACCATGTATCCTCATATGCGTCAGTGGTAATACCGCTCAAACCTCAATACGAGGCACATGCACGTGCAGTGACTACACTGTCTGATGCACCCCTTACGGTGTATAGGATGCGAGCATCGCACAAATCGTTGCCTGGCGAACAGCCAGAAAGAAATTTTGAGAAACTGCTCTCACTCAGCGGATATATTTATATCAATGGATATAAAGCGCATGTCCTGATAGACACCGGCTGTACCACTGACATGGTATCCCTGGACTATCTAGCCACCATGGGTGAAATACCCTTTGAACTGGAAAACCCAGTAGGTCTGCAAATGGCAACCCGAGGCAGTCGCTCTTGAATTAACTATGGCTATAGAGCTAAGTTAGAACTAGGCAAGTTCAATGCTGAACACTACATAGACGTAGCAAACCTAGACCAGTATGATATCATACTAGGATCAGGATTTATGCGCAAGCATAAGGTTGTGCTTGACTTCAGAGAGGAAAAATGTGCAGCGTTTATAATAAATGGCGAACGCCATGTTGAGCATACAGGCGACTTTGGTTCCCCAAAAGGGGGGAAGAAGCTAATACAGCTATATAAACCACCAATGGTGGACATAAAAGTCGAAGCTAAAACGGCTTCTACGATAAAAAGAGCCATCAACACGGTCATAGCCCAAAAAGCTATAATAAATAATATTGCTGGCAAAGGCAAAGAGAAAGAAACGGTCATGGTAAGACCGCAGGCTGGCCTGGAAATGCCAATAAAAAGGACTAACCAGCCTACAGCTATGCCGGCTAAACTACACCACAATGCAGTAGCAGGACCCAGCAAGGATCCAAAGCTGAAGTGACTTGAAGGTCACAATGAAAAGCCAACGGCAGATCATGGCAAAAAGCCGAGTGAACAAGTGGACACACAAATTCACCATTAGCATACCGGCAGACAGCCGTTGATAGACACGAACACTCGTGCAATACTGATCCAGAAATGGACAGAAAGCATAAAAGACCTAACGGTCCCAGTGCCTTTGGAAATGCCTCCCATACGGGAAATTTCACATGAAATAAATTTCATTGATGAAAGCTATAAGCCTTCATATCACATGCCAAGATGTCCGGATGTACTCCGCCCCAAGCTAGTGAAAAAGGTAGCCTGATATGAGAAGGCTGGATGGTGGAAGCGAACCACGACAGATAGTGCAGCTCTGCTATTATGCGTCTACAAGAAAGACAGACGGTTAAGAACTGTGGTAGATGTGTGCAAGCACAATGAAAATACCATAAAGGACGACAGTATTCGTCATGATGTGGCTCGCGGTATGTACCGTACCAAATTGGACATGTCCGATGCATACGAGCAAGTACGCATCAGAGAATCAGATGTGCCCAAAATGGCATTCACTACCGTATTTGGTACATTCGTGAGCTATGTAGTTCAACAAGGCGATTGTAATGCACCTTCTACATTTCAATGTTTAATGACATTTATATTCCGAGAATATATAGGATGATTTGTCCATGTATATCTGGATGATATATTCATATTCTCTAATAGTCTAGAGAATCATGAATGATATCTGCAGCTCGTATTTGACAAGCTGCGCGAAAGTCACTTATTTCTAAGTGCTAAAAAAGTGGACTTATATTCCATGCGAATGGACTGTTTAGGTCACATAATTACCGGTGATGGTATACTACCTGATGAGGACAAGCTCAAGCGCATTCGCAAATGGCGAAGACCTAGAGACTATAACGATGTACAGCGTTTTCTAGGACTAGTACAATATCTAGCCCAGTTTATGCCAGATATATCTGCGTATACTAGCCCTTTATTGGGTATGACCCATAATCATCGACCCTTTGTATGGGCTCCACTACACAAAAAGTGTTTTAAAATGATAAAAATCATTACTTGTAATACACCGATATTAAAACCGGTGGATACACAAAAACCTGACCCTATCTGGGTCGTATGTGATGCCTCCGCAAGGGGCATCAGAGCACTTTACGGTCAAGGACCGGAGTGGCACAAAGCACATCCAGCTGGATTCCTATCCAAGAAATTTACACCAGCTCAGTGCAATTATCATACGTGGGAACACAAATTAATAGCCATATTAGAGGCTTTAGTCAAATGGGAAGATAAGCTCATTGGCCGACGATTTATTGTGGTAACCGACCATAAGGCGTTGACCTTTTTCAAATCGAAGATACACATGTCTGATAGACAGGCACAGTGGTGGGAATTCTTATCCCGTTTCGAATATGATTTGGTTTACACCAAAGGAACCCTGAATAAGGTAGCGGACTCCTTATCCCGGTATTATATCACCAACGAATCATCAGAATTACACTTGCTGAGTGATTACGTCAATGTAGACGCACAAATAGACCCTAGCAGGGACTTCACAATGGAAAACCGTAAGAATGAACTAAAATTAGGTTTCCCCGAGCCAATAATTGTGGCAGCACGAGCAAAGGTGATAGCTAAGCCTTCTATTCAACCCGTTGAAACGGTGCCAATTGACTTGGAATCATCAAGCAATTTAATGGCTCAATTAGGCCAACATTACAAAGAGGATAGCCTCCTCAACAAAATAATAGTGGCTCCCGTGCAATACGCAAGCTATTGGCTTGACGGACAAAAATTATACACGACAAGTCATGAAAATAAACCAGTACTGTGCGTCCCAGACACATTATGGAGAGGGAGGAGGATCCCCGAAATAATAATTGATAACGCTCACAGTGTATTAGGCCACATTGGCCACGATAAGACCCTAAAGTACCTTAGAAATTGGTACTGGTG
>QLPF01000889.1:0-10551 GCA_003314045.1 Hygrophorus pudorinus
CCGTACAGATCGATCCGTACCTTTGAGGTTTGGACGATGGCTGTGTGTTGGGACACTTATTATTATTAATAATGTCTCTTTCTTTCGGAGAGTTCATTGAGGACAATAAAAATGACACATGAGTTTGACAAATGTAAGCGACAACGGAGATACTAATTGATTTCGGTATTTCTACACATTACAATACGAGCCCATGCCAGTGAGATCAAGTATAACAACCCGCCCATCCTCGGTGCCCAGAGCAACACGATTTCTGTTCCAGGTTACACGATCAATATATGTCGATGGCCTGCACGAAACGGGAATCCAACAAAGTCCCCGCCGCCGAGGGAAGGAGCAAATCCAGCCGTCTTCAATGATGTAACTAGAAGTGGGACCAGTGGCATTTGACGAAGCAACAGGGGGGGGACCGCAACAACAAGGACTGGGATGATGTTAGAGACTCCGCAACTAAAGTGGCAGACAATGCCGTTTAAATGCTGTCGAGATACACCACTGACTGCATCCCACAAGCAAACAGTCTCAGACACGACAAGGGTGCCATCTGGTGAGAACGCGACCGAATAAACCCAGTTGTAATGTCCATTGAGCGTGTGGAGGTGTGTACCACTGGCTGCATCCCACAAGCGAACAGTGTAGTCGCCAGACCCAGACACAACACGGGTGCCATCCCGTGAGAACGCGGCCGAATAAACAGGCTCGGAATGTCCATCGAGTGCGTTGAGGTGTGCACCACTGACTGCGTCCCACAATCGGACAGTGTTGTCGTTAGACCCAGACACGACAGGGATGCCATCCGGTGAGAACGCGACTGAATAAACATGGCCGGAATGTCCATCTATTGTCCGTATACACGACTCCCATGTCTTCTCTGACGCATTGTAAACCTCCATCGGGAGCATACGCTCCCGTTGATATCTCTTGTAGATTAATGTTTCCTTCGGAGTGAAGAGTAGAGCTGAGTGGTATACATGAAGACAGGAAGTACTGATCACGGGAAACAATTGACGGGTAAAGCGATCGCAATCGTGGAGTAGCGTTCTGACATCAGTCGTATTCTGGCCAATGTTCTAAAGTCCGTCGACATGTAGAGAGAGCGAGGACAAGACGAGGGAAGTGGGTGCACTGTCTTTACATTCATCGACGACACAGGAAGGAAAAGATTTCCCTACTGCATGAAGAGGTTTCACGATCAGCTCTTCTAGCTGGCGAGACACGCTGCAATAACCGATGTCCGGATCCGCCTTCAGAGCCAGAGTAACCCCGGAGGGAAAAACAGTCCGAGTTGATAGGCAATGGTCGGGAAGACCCCGAGAATGCCTCGCTTCTCAGCAACTGGGTCAGCAATCGTCGTCTTTCCCGTTCCGGCAGACCCATTGATCCAAAATATGGGTAGATTTAGTGAGGAAGTTGGGCCTGACACCAGTGCATCTCCAGCATCTATCCACCCATTGACCCCATCAAGGACATCCGTCCGTGTGCCCTTTAGACATGGCGCTCGATCGTCGGGCAAAGACAGTATGCGGGGGATGAACGTCTTGGATTGTTGGCGTTAGATGTAGTCTAGTGGATAAAATCATAGCTGTTTCGTACCTGTTTTATCGACGTTCTGAATGTTATTAATGACCACGTCGTTGGACGTAGATCCATGGGCATCTACGCCGGAGGCGTTTTCAAACTGTGGCATATTCGATGTGGCAATTGCCAGTGCGACCGTGATGCAAATGCAGTGTATCAAAATAAGGCTGAGTGGGAATTTCTGTCATTTGGCACTCGCCGTTGATAATAGTGGGCGCCTCTGCTGGGGCTCGTTTGCGTAGACTTCGAAGTAGATTCTGCGTGGGTTAGGTGACAAATAACCGACCGGCCTGAATACGCACTGGCACCAGTCATTAACCCTTATTGATCCATCAGAATGACCTTCTCCTGTCCGAGGATACGAACACCAAAAATTGTTAAAAGGTGGTGGCGTGACAGTAGTAAGTGTTGCTGGGATGAGGCAGCGGTACACGGTTGATGCACCGTGACTCCTGAGTCCCGCCGGGCGACGTTAACCACAGGTGCAGCCACCGTGTAGTGAAGGCCTCTCTACATATGTGTTATTCTTCAGGGTGCACACTGCACAGGGCGTTTTTGATGTTAGACTCACCAGATTTCAAACCAGGCTGCAAAGATACTAGTAGGGGCAGTGGCTAACACCAACTGAACAACTTCCATTATCTACATCACTGTCTTCGAGAGGATGACAAGCAACAAACAGAAGAGATTGAACAAGAAAGCTACAGTTCACGAAATCACTTTCCGACCACTCAAGTGCAAACATTCTTGAAACTCTTTCAGGACTTCACACTCTCGTCCATTGGACCCCATACCTTAGAAACAACAATGTATTTAACATATCTTCAGATGTATCTGAACAGTTTTACATGGGGTCGAGTTTTGATTCGCGGTTATCGGTCAAAAATTGAAACAAATCGCAAAAAATCGCGAAAAATTCAGAAAAAAATTGCATTCAGCTGCTGCCACATCTAAATCAACGTAGCAATACTTTTCTGGCCTCCTGAGCAGTTATTGCAGCCCGTATTTCAGCAACAGTCCCAACTCTCCGGTGTGACTTATATAATTTGACTGCGATAGCGGCATCCCTCGAATTCAGTCCTTTTCTGGAAGTAAAACTGAGTGAAGGAACGTGAAACATTGTTCTGCTTACCTGTATGCATCCATGTACCGCCAAGTTTTCTGAAAGAACCGCCTTATCGTGACCTCATCGGCCATGTCAAGGCATTTCAGCACCAAGTCTTTGGCAGTGTTGAACTTGCCATCGTTTAACTGACGAAATCCTGTCATACACGTTAGCGCATGAGAACCCGAAAGAAGGTCACTTATGATATTTGCCATAACCCCAAAGCATCTCGATGGCTGCAAGTTCACAGTGGAACTTGGGGAGGAATTTACAGATTTGGCCATTATGTTCGAGGTACTGTTGGATCATTGGTTTCTCTGAACGAAAATCTTCTTGAAGAGATAAAACACGATGCATACAGCACCAGTCGTTTGTCGAATCAGTAGCGCCGGATTGTGCGGCTTCAATATCTGCATCAGCAATTGAGTCTTCCTGACCAGCTGCCTCTGCTTCCGCAATGCGACGTAATGCATCCTTCTTGACAGCAGAAAGACCACATGTTTTGCACTTTCCAACAACCTTGTTCTCTCCGTGGTTCTCTCGGCACAGACGAGTCCAAACAGAACCACGCTCTTGCAAGACCACCTTCATCCCCTTTGCTTTTCCAGCCAGAGTGGGATCTGGATGATTATCGGGATAAACCATTGACTGTGACTGCCCTCGTACATCAGGTTGAGCTGGGTCAGGTGGCGGATTGGAATGGGGAATGATGGTGTCGTGCATTCGAGTTTGTTTACCGCTGGGATTGACATTCATTCGATTAGCATTCAGTGAATCGGGAGCCATCGCCTCGTGAGATGAAGAACAATCAAATATCCAGACTCCCTTGTAATCCGGGAACTGGAACTTGAAGATCTGGACAGCAACCTTCAGTTGGTCCATTAGTTGATTCACTTCCCACCATTTGTCGTGGTTTTTGCCTGGGTAGATGATCTTGCGAGCCACAGTTCTGGGAAGTCGGCATGGGGAATCCTGCAGGAGGCGTTCGTGCTCAGTAAGCTTGTCGTCAATGAGCCAAAGGCAACTGATAAGCTCAGACACAAAATCTGAGACGTGAACAGCACGTCCATTCCCCTTCTTTTTCAGTGGCTGCTGGCCTTTGAGGAGCCACATCCGCCTCTTCATGTCATTCACATGAAAAATACTTTCATCATGATTGATGACAATGTGGACCTGCTCGCCTGGCGCCAATTCCGGATACACAGGCACCATCTTCTCGCCGATGTACTTGATGAAGAACCTGTCCAATTCCATCATCTCTGCGAGAAACATGATCAGACGTTCCTTCACATCTGGACGTTCGTGCCCATCATAATAAGCACCATTTTTCGCCCCCACATACTCGTAATCAAGAGCATGAAGCCAGTTAATTGCGGTCCGCTCGGTGAGATCGAGATCATAACCAGAATACCCCAAGGCTGGCAGTAACACGTCGCGAAGATGTGCTGCCATCTCTTTGGTTGAGATTGACCCGATTTGCTGGACTGCAAGGTACCTCCGGACACCCAATCGGACTTGCTCATTGTCCAGAAGTGTGGCATGACCTCGCTGCTTCTCTTTCGACGACATGGGAAGATGACCTGTCAATAAGAGATGGTGTTCATTCTTTCGGATTTGTTTCGCGAAGTAGGGACCCTTTCCCACTCTTCTTGCAACCTTCAGGCTTGTGGCGAGGGCTGGACCTTTGCAATGCGGATTTTGACGATGTCGGTCCCGCAGCTTGACGTACTCGGCAACTGCATTGAGATGGACCACGAGCTTGATGGAACGTCGAGTGCGTAATGATTTCGCCTCTTTTAAGGTATGGGTGACAATTCTCGCAACATCCAGCTTATCCTCTTGCTCTTCATCATCTTCAATCCACTCTCGAGCATCTGCCACCCTCTCTGATTCAACATCATCCCCAACACCATCCCCACTTGTCTCCCCTGCAGCTGAGTGGTCGAGACCACCATCTGATTCCACCTCAGAGTCCTTGGCCGCAGGATCTTCAACCAGTATCAAGTCTGGGAGGTCATCGCAGCTGTGGTTTTCTGGAAGCCCTGAGTTGCCAATTCGCAAAGATGCGAGCTTTTGCTGTAGCGCATCAATAAAGCTGTCAACGTCATCTGGACCAACTTCGGATTCAAAGCATGGAGGAGATGGAGAACGGGTCCGCTTGCCAAGTGAGAAGAAGGAGGTAAGCTTTGGTATATCTTGCACAGCCGCTGCAAGCTCATCAGCCTTTTTTTTATTTCGCCAATCAGTGGTCCGAGAGTCCTTCGTGTAGATGCCACGGAGACTGGAGCCCGGTCCAGCCTTGCTCTTTGCCTTCTCCCTTTGCCTCCTTAACCTTGCCGCATGCTTCAGTATCTGCTGTTGTTCCCATCCAGCTTCTGAGCTTGCATCTGATGATGCATCTGATTCATCCACTTCTTCATCGGAATCTGACCAAGTGGGGTCATCAGGATCAATGACAGATTCATGGGAGGGCTTTGTGAAAGTTTTAGAGGCTGAGTTACGGTGTGCAAGTGCATGTCGAGCTCTTTTCGAGACAGCGGGCATCAGTTTAGAGTGGTGCACCCTGATTTAGGCCAAAATACAGGCCGAAATTTTTTTGTTTTCCCATCCAAAATTGAAACATCACCCGAATATTTTCAATATTTCTAAACCACAGGTATTTTACCCACTTTCCTTCCAAATATCAAATTACAGATTGAAATCTAGCTCTATTGATTTTTCCCAGAGTGGATGGAAAAGAATTTCGTGAACTGTAGGGCCTTTGGAGGGACATACAAGAGAGGTCAACTCTGTTGCGTTTTCTCCTGACGGCAAGCAGATCGCCTCAAGCTCCGATGACATGACTATCCGGGTGTGGGATGCAGAGACGGGAGTGCATCGAGAGACACACACGTGAAGTTAAATGTGCTGTCTTTTCGCCCGACGGCAAGCACATCGTTTCAGGCTCTGATGACAAGACCATCTGTGTGTGGGATGCAGAGACAAGACAGATGGTGAGAGGGCCTTTCGAAGGACACACTAGTTCGATTTGGGCCATGACATTCTCGCCCGACGGCAAGCAGATCGTTTCAGGCTCTGCAGACAACACTGTCCGGGTGTGGGATGTCGAGACAATGGAGGTTTCAGGGCCTTTCGAAGGACACAGCGGCGTGGTTTTGTCCGTAGGACTCTCGCCTGATGGCAAGCAGATTGTTTCAGGTTCTTTGGATCAGACTATCTGAGTATGGGACGCCGAGGCGGGAAGGCTAGCACCGCCTTTCGAAGGGCATACTGGTGTGGTCTTCTCTGTTGCGTTCTCGCCTGAACATCAGATTCGTACCGATCAGCGCTGTCAGCACGGAAAGATGGTCGGGGAGCCTGAAACGCGTCGAGGTCGACAACCCAAAGCCTAACTATAATACTGAATTTCCTTCCAAGCAGGGAGATTTCTTCATCATGTGCAGATATCTCCTGAGGAATGTTCTTGCACTGACATTTGGGCTGGTTAGCAGCATATGTTGCATTTTCGATCTTCAGCTTGCGCATGTCACGCATGCACTGACTTAGTTTCAGCTGAGCATCCTTGAGGGCCTGAATTACATTAACACCATATTAAGTTGACATGAACAGTTCCATCCCAATCAATAATATTGAATTATGTACTTTTTTGTACTCTTCTTTAGATGTACTAGCAGGCAAATCATGCACTGGCTCTGCGACATTGCTGGAATCTTCTTCCTCAGGTCCAGGTGAGTGCGAATCTGATGAGCTGTGGCCAGAAGAGTCTTGAAGGTTATGTAGCATAGTTGTAATCAATACGACAACTTGAATTACCTTATTAGGTCATTACAACTAAGTTGTTACTTGTTAGAACACTTTTCCATCCGTTTGAATGTAATTGAAACACTTCCTAGATAAATGATGATTTAGACTGTTGGAATAAAGGTATTCCAGGATCACAATGCCCCACTCACTGATTGTGATCAGTAGGCAATTGCCCCCGCAATGTTCCCCGCAGACGCTGTAACTACTCCATTAGTGTTGGTCCAGCTGAGGCTGCCAGCAGCTTGCAGCTGCCAGCCGAGCTGAAAATAAGCCGAGCTGGTCACCTGCTGGCTAAGGCTGGGAACCAGCTGCAGCTATGGCTGCCCTCATTTGGGCAGCTGGCAGCTGGCAGCTAAGCTGGTACATACAGGTAGATAGTATTGTAGTTATAATACTCATTAGTAGCCAATTTTTGTGGCTGCTAACTGATTTTTGTATTTTGTTGAAGCCATGGATGTGTAATTTTCACACACACTCAGCCTCAGTCACTGAGTTTGAACTCAACCACCCACCTCAAGACACCACCACCTGCTTGAGACAGTGGTAACCGTGGGCCAACCAAGCTAAGTAACTTATTTATTACCATTTAATATTGTACTAAACACTATTTACATTGAATATATAGGGAGTTGAATGCGACTGTTCAGATGGTGATATGTTGGCAGAGTATCTTGGTGAAGATTCCAATGAGTTGTTTGATAGGTTAATGGAAGTACTAGCCAACTTAGTTGACTGTCAGCTTGGAGTTGACTTGAGTCAACTGAAGCTGGCTGGTACCAGCTGTCAGCTGTGGCTGATGAAAATTTGTGAAATTAGCCAGCTCAAGCTGCAGCTGTGTCAGCCAGCTTGCAGCTAAGCCAGCTGGACCAACACTATACTCCATGACTTCGTATATTTAACCTTTTCTTTATCTGCTTAGATACACATAACATTTACCCTTTTCACTTGGCTCATGCCTTTACCCTTTGTAGTATAAAACATTGGCACATTTGTACCATACCTCAGCAGAACGCATACATGTTTATAGCTGAGGTATGATATCTTTCCATGTTTCATTTGCACTGTACTTACTTTACCTGTAGAGTAACATCTTACAGGTAAATATCAATATAGTGGAACACATACACGTTTATAGTTGAGAGTAACATCTTACAGTGGTACCGAATCACCTGTGTGAACTCTCACAGTGAAATTGCAGGGAACATTGCAAATAGTCGCTGACAAGGTCCCAAGTCACGGTCGACTCATAATGTACCTTGAGAAAGCGATACTCAGTTATCTGGGAGGGGATACTGAATTTAGATAACTACGGACAAAGGCAAATCTGATGCTTACACAGTCCTGGGCTGTAAGTTTGATCCGCTTCCCATCTGGAAGCAGAATGCCAGATGCTGGTAAGAAGTCGCTGAGAAAATTTGCCAGCTTTATGCAGAAGCCCGTGAATGCGCTGTCCTGGCTGTGGTGTTCCTTCAGGGCACTAAAAGTACACTTCCCTTGTTTCGACCCCATTGTCACATGCCCTGAATTAGCTACCAATATGCCCACCCCAGGATCCTCAACATCTTCATCTTTATCCCTATCATCCTGTCTATCTTTTTCGTTGATCTGTGTGTGAATGAGTGTTGATACAAGACAGCAATGGTCTATCCTCAAAATCTGTGATCATACCAATGAGTGTGTCCAACACCGACATAAGAATGCATTACCTGGCTTGCAACATTCTTGAAATTAGTCTGCAGTCTGTATGATTCCTTTAAAGGGCCATGCAATTTCTCATTGGGCTTGGTATTGTAGTTGCAAGTGACACCTTTGGCTTCGATCATGTGGTGATTGCTATGGGCTTTTGGGAAATTCCGATTCTTGACTTCTGCCGAATCCACTGGTGGTGAGTTAGCATATTCCTAGTCAAATGGGTCAAGCTGAGTCATTAAAAATTAGTAGATATTACTTCCATTAAGAAGCTCAACAAATTTGCTCAATGCCTCCTGGCCATCTGCAATTGTTTCAGCCGTGTGTAGTTCTAACCTGGTGTAAATATCCAATTTTATGTAGCGACATAGGCACCGTAGCAGTAGGTATTCATGAGGGTGCCTGATCCTGTCGAAGATATTGTGGATTGCAAACATAATAACCTAGCAATATTGAACATTAAGTACAATTGGACAGTTATTACTTAGATCCTACCTTTGAGATATCTTCATACTTTGCCACATCCGAGTCGGACATACTGACTACCTGGTCGAAGTGATTGAAGTTGCACCAGCAGGGAAGTAAAGCCATCCTGGGAACGTTGAAGTGAGTCACATAAATAATATTCTGAGTCTGATTGTTCCATATACTGCTTGTCAACCGTTGTGGTTGCATCTCGCCCCAGCTTCTTTGATATAATCCTGCAGGTCAACCCACAGGTGCTTGGAGAATAAGCCCCCATGGTGTGTGTGCATACAGTCCCAGCTCAGAGCCTGATGAACATCAGAATTCTCAATGTGCCAGAACACATTCTTAATATATAGCAAATTGACATTAAAATCATGAGGTTTATGAGAAAAAACGTACATGGATTGGGCGGAGACCATACAGCTTTAGTAAGCTATCAGCATCTGTGACAAGCATTTTAGATGCCTCCTGCACAAGAGCCTTTATGTCTGCCGCAGACCAATGTTTGTGATTCTCAGGGTCTAGTTGTTTATCTCTGGGGACAAGGCATATAGGGCACGGACACAGCCCCCACAACCTGTAGATTAGGGCCATAACACATCTTATCATATAATCAGATCAGATTCAAGTTAGAAGGTACCACTCACTGCTCTTCATAATCGGCTGACAAGATATGAATGAACGGGAAAAGGTGCCTGTCGATTGTGTTGCCACAATGATGCTAGCATCTGGTCTTGGAGTGTGGCTTGATAGATTTCAGTAGCTTGTGAAATGTCAGGGCAACACCAAATACAATAAAGTACCAGTTATCCTGTAAAGATACAAGACCAGAAGATGAAGTGAAAGGTTAGAAGAGAAGGATAAGAGGGAAGAGAGAGGAGAGAGGTCACCAGAAAGCCATCTTAGAAGGAAGCCCCATAGATATGGTGGTAATCCTGAGATAACAGACTAGAAAGTCTGTTACTCATTTATTTCAATATATATACTAAATGGTACAGGTGGCTGTGTATTACTACATTGGGATGTAAATTGGATGTGCTAGGCTTGCAGGCAATCGTCAGGTGATAATGTGCATAGCACAAGAGAGAAAGGAAATGTGAAGAAAGGAATATACTAAATAAAGGTGATTATCAGGCATGAGGTCAGTGCATGTTTGTGGACCAGGATAGCGGGATAGCCTTGCGATCGAAAGGCTATGGGCAAGGCTATGGACTGAAATAATGATTGGCAGCTATCAGGTTTATCTGGTGATCGATCGTTTGTAGGTCCAGAATCTGGAAGCAAGTTGGGAATGGTGTGCCTTGTCATCATTAGTCCAAATGGGGATTAGAACAAAACCCGATCGGTTGCAGATGGAAATAGATTGGTGGAGTTCCCATGTGGCAGGCCGAGTCCAGAGTGGAATGCAGTTGTTGTGCCTTGTGATCAAAGAAGATATAATAAAAGAATTGGTGGGAATGTCCATGTGGCAATTGTTTAAAGGTTGTGTAAACTAGCTAATGGACCTGTGGCTCTGCCACTAAAAGGACAATGTTTTATCTGAATTTGAAATTTAATATTGAATATGAGTTCCTTTGCACAATGCTAAATGTGAGGCTTTAATTATAAATATGTGGCTTAAGTAAAGTTGAATCTGAAATTTTGATTCTGGTTTGAGGAGCCCTGGCTGACCTGTGAGATCTTTTTATGATATATATCCCAGCTGGACTCCAAAAGAGACCCTTGCTTTGCTCAGGCCTCTACTTGACCCGTGAGGAGAATCAATATATAATCTGATTTTCCAACTTGACATTGGATATCCACTCTACTGACCCTATAAAATGTTAAATCTCATTTCCCCTCTTGGACAGAAACCTGTGAGAGGTTGCATTTAATTTTCATAATATATATTTCCTAGTTGGAGAGAG
>QLPF01000893.1:6079-37202 GCA_003314045.1 Hygrophorus pudorinus
TTGTCCTGGTGATTTCTCGTCCGAGAGTCACGGTATGCATATATGGGTATCTCGCCCAGCCTCTGCCGTAAGTCCCTTGGCTCACTGCCACCCGCACGCCAGTTCGTCCACCTCCCCAGCGCTCCGTCAACCAATTTACCTATCCTATCGCCCCTCAACTACACCGCTTTCGGCGCCTCCTACGGCGACACGCACCACTTCTTGGCCCTGCGCACTCATCTATGTTTCGGTTTCGCACAGCCTACGGCGAACTCTACGTTCTTTTTTGACTGTCTTCGCCTATATTGGTATCTGGGTGGCGAATGTTTCTAGTATGTTCGCCCCAGCACAGTAACATCTACAATACAATGCCAACATCAGAGGTGGAGCATGCATAGGCGCATTTTGCGCGCCGGTTTGTCTGGTTTTCGGCCGGTTTTGACCTGGCTGTGAATAGTTCCTAAAGCAGCGTGTTCTCTTGAAGACATGGATAGAAGAATCTCCGCTATCACATCCCCATTCATTTGTTGCGGAATACATAATCCGCGTGCCCTGCCTGCCTCCCACTTCTCCCGCATTCTGAGCGCGGGGCGGTGGAGAATGATCGCGGCGCATGCCTATGGTTCCGGTTCCATGCCCAGACCTATGGCCAGATCTAACATCTAACAGCCTGCTGGTATTCGTGGGCGCGTGGATGACCTAGGTCACCGGTACTTAATTCATCACGATTACCTCCTACTCACCAAAACAGTAGGTCTCTCAGGTCCAAGAATCCCTCGCCTCTTAGACAAGGTGGACCGCAATAAATATGAAGGCATCCTTACAAGTCGTGACGTGCCCCGGTTACCCCATTCGGCGTTTTTTTTTGTCCACGCACTAAACATTAGTCTTTGCGAGGGTGTTGTGCTGGCTAGCACCATGACCGGAAGGAGATCTCGCGTATGAAATTGATCGGAGAAGATCTACCCAATCATCGATTGCCAAGGTTGGAATAGGCCTCTTAAAAGCTCCTTATGGCAGATAACACCCAGCGGCTGGCCGCCTGGGAACTCCGTCCAGCGATTCTACAGAAAGCTTTTTCTTCTGCACCACTTCAGGTGAAAGAACTTCAAGGAGTTCTGTCCGATCGTGTATGGGCATTTCCATTTTGATTCCAGGTACGTGTTACAGTTTGTAGTTCGCTGTATATCCAGTGATCGGGAAGAATTCGCAGCAGACATTCCCCTTCAAGTTGGTCACTGTGGGGTCGTCTTTGAAATGGTTCTCTCCATGGAGATTGCTAAACATGTTTAATTATTTCGAAATGGGCCGTGTACGAACTCGGGGTCACGGTGATCACAACCCCCATATAAACTCTCAGCTGCGACCCACAACTCACAATCACCACTCCCCCCCCCCCCATTGTCTCTCTTTGCCTAACTCACTCTATTATCGGCTTATCATGGGACCATCGTCCAAACCCACTTGCTCATCCTTCACGATGCCTGGAGATCGTGTATGCTTGTCTACCCCCTACAGGCAGCTTTGTTCTCCTGCAACGCACGCACCCTTCTCTACCTCTTCCTGTACCGGCTCACCAGACATGCCGCCTCCCTTGAGCTACGTTGGCTCGCCGTATGCATGCTCACCGCTACCTTTAGTGGTTGGGCCCTCTCATAACCCGATGGACGGCACCGTCGTTGTCCACCGTTATCTTACGTTATCGCATGTCCCACCGGTTGTGTGGGATGTCACCCTTCCTTGTGCTTTAATCGTGACAGCCGATCAGCATTGGCTCACGCCACAAGCTCTCTCCGAGCCTGCAACGAATCCCCCGCGCTCCGCTTTTACCATTATATCATCTCGGCTGCCGTGGTCGATCTCTGTATGCGCCTCCTCGTATGCATACGTCACGGTGTCGGACGTCTTGAGTGCGATGCACCGAGCACTCCATCTCCCCGTTACGCTTATTGAATTCAACCTACTCCCATCACGCGAGGTGAAGGGCAGGATCAGCGCCGCATGTGCGAGTCGCATTCGTGAGAGGCCGGGATATAAAGGAATTGATGAGAGGGTGAAGAGGGTTGATTATTTGATGGGCGGGAATCAATTTTTGGGGCTGTCGCCTACGCAATTTGGACCTGGTGTCTGGGCTCTGAACGTTTCTTGATGATATTGATGGAGGGTCTGTGATGTCGGAAATGACTTGTAGTGCTGTTTGATGTATCTACAATGTTTGATATAAATCTGATATTTTCTGTTTATTTTTGTACATTTCAAGTTCTCGAAAGTCCACACAGTACTAGTCGATCCCGGTTGCTCCTATAACTGAGCTAATTTTTTTGACTGCTGTACTGACATCGGCAAGCACACTTCCTCATTGCTGCCATGACATGTATGCATTTTTTGTCTCCGAACGACCACTCTTCTCCACGGCACTTTTCGGCTGCTCTCGGCTCCGTGGTTCGAATGTGGATGGCCGGTCCATAGCGGTGTCGGACGTCAGATCGGGTCAGACACGACCAGGAGAGGGTGTGAGTGTAGATCGAAATTAGAACAGATGTAAAAACAAAGGCGTGGATGGCCAGGATTGGCACGTAACTTACCTAATCCCTCCCAGGCTCTACCTCTGGCGCCCGGGACGGCAACGACGTCCTCATGCATGCTGCCTTCGTTACACGCGCCCCTATTCTAGCGGGATGAACACATCTTGCCACTTGAATAAGGTAAATCCAGAAAATGTACTCTTGTCGTGGCGACTGATCTTTCCCAAATAGATTTTTCGCTCTTTCGGAGCCATCATGGAGGCTTCGGCACCTTTAGAGCTGGAACCAGGAAACTCAGGCTGGACTGGTCGTGATGGAGAAGCAAACCATCCATTGCCGACTGTGCCGTAAAAAACTAATCTGGGTTGGGATAACTTTAACAGCGCCAGGGTCACACTGGCAATACGGAAAAGGATGTCGACACCGGACACAGGTGGTACTAGTATGGAAGGAGAAGATCCATCTTGAAGGAAGCTAAATGTCCCTTCCTGTGACTGTACTAGGACGGGGTCCATCATATGGCATCGTCCACCAGATTCCACCTCGAATTGAATTAAGGACTCGGACAAGTCGTTCCAAAAGAGCGGAGACCCAGCGACCCGGGATTTACACTGGCATACAGTCGTTTTGTGGGTCAATGCCGTCACTACACTCGTAACATTGACTTGAGAAGTTGTTACTGAACTTCAAGTTGATGTTTCCAAGTTAGTACGCTGCCATTATCCACGTGTTCATCTGTGTTCCTGTCCGGACTTCTCCGTGACCCTTATGATCATGATGGCGAAACGAACGATATAACGAAATACATACTCGACCAGGTGAGCTTAGCGGCTCAGCTCATTGTCGGGTTTCTTTGATAACTTCTGCAGAGCGGTTGCTGGACTGTCAGAGGTGCGATCTCATTTATTCGAAGCACGCATCGTTTTCATTGAAGGGATAAAATGAGTCTAGGCATCTGATATGATGCGAGAGATTTCTTTGGTCTGAACACGAATACAAGGCTCCGCTGTTCCCGGCGTCACAGTACCGCGTGGAAAATGATCAAAGAATGTTCGAAAAGTGTTCGAATTGCCAAGTGTCAACTTGGCGCTTAAGGTATTTGAAAAGCTTATTTTGCATCAGCCTCATTTGAACTTCTGCTCAATTTCACTGAACCGCAGTCGTCCATTCAATGGAAGTCCGGCTTTAAATAAAGTGACCGGTCAGAAAGTTTCTGCAGAAGCTTTATGGTATCCCTGAGCTTTGCACTTCTTTCCTGGAAGATCATTCCTCTGTTTCCTCGCATTACCACGGCGAATAATACCTGAAAGCTTGCACACAATTTTGTCGATCGGAGACGTACATAAACTCTCACCCACGGTCCACAATTCCCCAGTTCTCCCAATACCCCCTACACTGGCACTGCAAGTCACAACGAAAAACATTACAACTGTCTCCCAGCTCACTGTTGTCCTACCAATCGTTCTTGTCTGTCCTAACAGCTCACGATGGGACAGCCCTCCAAACCCACTTCCTCCTCCCTCAAAATGGCTGGAAACCGTGTACACTTTTCTGCCCCCTCAAGGCAGCTTGATTCCCCTGCAATGAACACATTTTTGTCCGCCTCTTCTAACACCGTCTCACCGGGTCTACCGACCTCACCGCCTCCCCTCAACTATGTTGGCTCACCGTATGCACGCTCACCGCTACCGCCTGTGGATGAGCCCTTCCAGAACCCGGTGGACGTCACTAGTGTGCACCCGTATCTTGTGTTTTCGCATGTCCCACAGATCGTGTGGAATGTCACCCTTCCCTGTGCTTCAATCACGACAGCCGACCACCGATGCCTCACGACCGAAGCTCTCTCCTCACCTGCGACAAATCCCCCGTGCTCCGACTTTACCATTGTATCGTCTCAGCTGCCGTGGTCGATTTCTGTGTGCGCCTCTTCGTGTGCATACGTCACGGTGTCGGACGTCTTGAGTACGCTGCGGCGAGCACTCCAACTCGACGTTACACCTGCTGAATTGAAACTAATTCCATGCGAGGATATGTGCGGGGTAGGCGCCGCATACGAGAGTCGTATCCGTGAGAGGCCTGTATATGAGGGCAAAGGCCGGCAGGTGAGAAGGCTCGATTATTTCATGGGCGGGAATCAATTTTTTGGGCTGTCGCCTACTATGCAATTTGTACCTGGTGTCTGGGCTCTCAACGTTTCTTGATGATATTGATGAGTCTGTGATGTCAGAGATGATTTAGATTGCTGTTTGATGTATCTGCTTTGTTGTTGGTATTATATATCTACTGTTTCTACGTCTGTAAGATCTTGATGTATATGATCAAGCTTGGTTACACGGTCTCAGACCTGTGCTCGGGTGCTGCAGACAAGCATGGCCGAACCTCGGGGCTGCAGCCAGACGGTTGTTGCGCTTGACGTTGTGGACGACAACAGTCTTTGATGCTCTGATTTCCGAATATTCAGTGTTGACCTCACCCCAGACCTGTCCTGAAAATTACTAAGCCTGGCTCAAGGGCAAATGCAGACATGTATATATTTTGCTACTTACATTACTGACTTACTACAAAGTGGTTTGGACGCCTCGCGTCTTTGTTGAATTTGATTTATGGAGGAGGGAGCAAAAGAATTCATTGTTTTGCGATGTAAGTACTGTCATCGGAAGTATCTTAACTTTCGGGTAAGGGGAAATCACCATGCGCCCTGATGTTAGGACGTTGAGCAAGGTAGGTGCGTTTTCTCGACGACACTCACACAAGGTTACCGGAGTAATGATAGACATTTGTTTGCTCTTAAGGTGAGATCAACTAATGTTGGGACGAAGGGAGATGGACATCCAGCTGAAAAGTAATAAGTTAGGGCAACGAACTGACTCGAACTACAGATTGTACACACAGGCACTGTCTTCTTTGATCAATAACATGGGCGGTTCTAAGGGAGTCCTTCCATCCAGAAACAAGATAAGAAGAGCGGTCTCTGTCCTTGATTCTCTGGCTAAGGGTAGTCTAATTAAAGTGCCTAAAAATGATCAGCGGAATGGGTTGCCTGCCAGGATGAAGGCGTGGACTTATCCGGACATTCTTAGTTTTCAAGGTCGCAACTTGTGCATATCGTATAGATTGTCGTTTTTGAGTGTAGTAATACTCATCCGGAGGAAGGATTTAATCCAGAGTGGCATGGACACGCTCAACATTGGGTTCGCTGGAGGTGAAGAGGTATCCAGACGAGAATCTGGCATGTGGTGCGTGCTGTTTCGTGGTGAATATCAAACTGCAATTCGGGAATCGGACGTTGGGCGGTAAAGGAAACAAAAGCCGTTGGTTGGATCAACTTGAATGGTGGGACGCCTTGTGGATCACTAAAGGGCCATTATTTCGGAAGTATGAATCATGGGACGACACTCCGGCTCCTATAATGAAGGGAGCGGGAAAAAATAGTAAATGTAACTGAAACGTTACTGACTTGATACATTTTTTTGGACTTGACTTGAAGAATCCGTTTTGAAATGGCATGAGATCCCAAGGCTAGAGATCACCCGTGGTTTCGCAACCGGCATTTTTCAGTAGTTTATTTAGTCTTTTGTTTGTACTTATCGAGAATTATCTCAATTTAGTGCTTACTCACTTTGTTTTGCCAGTGGAAGCTGTGATTTTGCGGCCGGCCCGGGTGTAAAAAACGGACATAGCATTTGCATTTGCATTTGTCCTACGGATAGTGACGGTTGACGATCGCATGGTCGGCCTGGAGGACCATCGTGTCCATGGAGACATTGAAGAGCGAGCTCGCAGCACTAGAACGGTTGGATGACCGTCAATACAGGTGGGTCTCCGTGCGACCGTGGGATGTTGAGCGCATGGGATGCCAGTGGCTCAGAGGAGGCTGTTAAACCTAATATACCGTGATTCCAATTAGGAATCGGTACGAGGACTTCCATCTCCTGCACGCTGAATTTAATTCAGGAAAATACCTGATACTTCTTGTAACTTTCAGAATAAGCTGATCAGTCGCAGTGCACTAGTAGACCAAAAGAAGGTGGCCGGCCTGGGGAAAAGCGCGAAATGTTCTCCGAGTCGGTGAGTCTGTTCCCCCATCTCATTTCACCATCATAAATATAAAGCCGGTTCGTGTCACTCGACCGTATCGTTCCTTATGTCCAAGAACTATTACTTGATGTTCAATGAATTCTCCCCATCCAGCACCCCGTGCTTCCCCTTTCCCACACAGCCCACACCCACGTCATGATCAGCACCAGGAACGCGAATACAAGCCAGCCAACAGATTCGGTCGAAACATATCTCCACCCCCAGGCCTCTTAGTATAACCAAGGTACGGCCCAGGCTTTTCGCAGTTGATGAAAAACAATTGACTGTCATAAGGGTGATCTCTCTCGGCTTATTCCGCCACTGCCGCTACAACCTGGTGCGACATCACGCCGAATCTCAGACCCCTGGCCTGGCACCCGCATGCTGTTTACAGTGTACTCTTCTGCAGGTACACTCGGGCTTTTATGACACCATTAGTAACCTTCTTAATGCCCCGCCAGCCAGCGTACTTACCCTACTGCGCACTACCCTGGCCCGCGCCCCCCACGATGACACGCACCATTTCTGGCCCTACCCACGAGCTCTGTGTTCGTATTTTCGCACAGAATCCTAATTTAATGGGACGTCACCCTTTAATTGACGCCATTGTCCATGCTTATCTCAGAGCCTACGACAAACCCCCCATGTTCCTGTTGGAGCTATGGAGCAACGCCGTTATTACGAACAGGAGGTGAGATCGGCCACTGATACACCGTCACCAACTCTTTCTCAACAGCACTATAGGTTTCTCACCCTGATCGATAATAATCATAATCCCCGCCCCCTTTAGACAAGGCAGACCGCCAAAAAT
The DNA here is from genome assembly GCA_003314045.1 of Hygrophorus pudorinus. Taxonomy (NCBI): domain Eukaryota; kingdom Fungi; phylum Basidiomycota; class Agaricomycetes; order Agaricales; family Hygrophoraceae; genus Hygrophorus; species Hygrophorus pudorinus. The sequence continues at coordinate 13,472 of QLPF01000893.1, forward strand.
AGGAAAAGGTATCTTTACGTCCCGTCGTAACCTCAGCCCATTGTCAGTTCATTTTTGTCCACACAAAATTTTCTACACTATGCTTCTGGCGCTTCAACCTTGTCAATCCAGATTCCAGAGTTGTGATTCTGCCTGTCCCACAGCAGATGGATTCAAATTCTTGCGAAATCAGCCGCGTCCTCCGGCGCCTAACCTAGAGGGCGCCATGGATTCAGCAGTGCCAGTGCGGAAAGGCTGTTCAGCTGAGACCAGCACTATAACATGTACATGAATTTTATCTTCACCCCTCCCTGGTCAAAATTTCCCCGTCGCTCCCCTTGGACAAGGTGGACTGCCAGGTATCTTCACCCGTTGTGAGTTTGCTCGGATCTAGAGTTGAACCAGAGTCGAACCCTTGTTGACTTCTTTCCCAGCGCGTTTGTGACGTACCTCTCAGTGGCAATTCAAATGATCGACAGCGCTAACTTGAATGCAGATTGAACGGGGGTGGTAAAGCATACAACCACGCGCCACTAGTACCCAAGGTGTAAGTACTATACCCAAGTGTAAGAACTTTATCTCGATCCGTGCCAGTGCACCCGAAAACTTGATTGTACAAAGGTGATCTCAGAACTTCTCACTGGCACCCAGCGGCCACCCCTGCAAGTCCGGCGCGCAGCCTGTTGAGTTGAACTTGCCCTATTACTGCATTTAGTAATATTCAAGTCAATCCCCTGATTGTTCTTCCCTATCTGTTGGAGCGGCCGATAGGCCTGGTCGGAACCAGATATGCATTCCGAAATATATAGAAAATGGTCGGCGACGAATCTGAGTTCATTCAAACAGGTGCCGTGACCTGGTGGTCAATCTCCGACACCCCGCATATGTACATTCGCCTTGTCCGACCTTCTTTTGCCAGTGGTATCAGTTCAAATATTGATCATTCCCTACTTTCTTCACAGGCGGCAACACCTCGCCGATTAATCCGGATCTGGCAGTCAGCTAGTAACAACGAAAACCGACAGCAACAGGAACCGAGTGCAAGTGTACTGATTTGGGTGCGACGGTGTCTTGCTCAGACTAGCATCAAGTTGGTCATTTCTTACCGAAATGGGAAATTTGGGGTCGTGCGTGCTTGTTCGTTTTCAGGATTCCGAAAGCCTGTTCTCAAAGTTTGGTTCAGGAAACGAGGTCAGTCTGATGAAGTTTGAGTTCCTTAAAACTTGGTCACGATGGTGTTCTCTGAGTCCGCGCACTCAGGTTGCTTTAGAGACTTCGTCATGCAAGATTCAGAGAACTTCCCATATACACCGGTAAGCCAAAGGCCCCCTATGTTGATATCGCTTAGGAACCCGATTGAACTAGCTAAATCGGTCTCTGGGCCCTCTCAGCATCTAAAGTTCTGAGGCATTTAGCTAAGGTATCTCCATTGGTAAGTTTCAGTCGATTTATACTGTATCTCATATCCACCGGTCGTAAGTTCATTCGTGTCCGCATGTTCACTTGATTTGAAATGCCGTGCACAGACTCGTGGTCACGGTGATCAGAAACCTACATAATCTCTCAGCTGCGACTCACATTTCACGGTTACCACTTTCACCGTGGCGGCCCGGGGAAACCCCCTAAGACATTTCGCGCTGACCCCAGGTCTGGCACGTCGAGTTCCCCATTCTTTCGCCTTCTACACCTAATTCACACCCCTTTATCAACAGCTCATTGCGGGACAAGTTCTAAATCCACTTGTTCACCCAACAATAGCTGGAAACCGTGTACGCTTTTCTGCCCCCTCAAGGCAGCTTTATTCCCCTGCAATGGACACATCTTTGTCTGCCTCTTATTATACCGTCTCACCAGGTCTACCGACCTCACCGCCTCCCCTCAACTATGTTGGCTCACCGTATGCATGCTCACCGCTACCGCCTGTGGTCGAGCCCTTTCAGAACCCGGTAGACGTCGCTGTCAGGGTGCACCCGTATCTTATGTTCTCGCGTGTCCCACAGATCGTGTGGAATGTCGCCCTTCCCAGCACTTCAATCACGACAGCCAATCACCGATGCCTCACGACCGAAGCTCTCTCCTCACCTGCGACAAATCCCCCGCGCTCCGATTTTACCATTGTATCGTCTCAGCTGCCGTGGTCGATCTCTGTGTGTGCCTCCTCGCGTGCATACGTCACATTGTCGGACGTCTTGAGTACGCTGCGGCGAGCACTCCAACTCGACGTTACACCTGCTGAATTGAAACTAATCTCACGCGAGGAGATGTGCAGGATAGGCGCCGCGTATGAGAGTCGTATCCGTGAGAGGCCTGTATATGAGGGCAAAGGCCGGCGGGTGAAGAGGCTCGATTTTTTGTTGGGCCGGAATTGGTTTTGGGGACTCTCGAGTAGGCCTGAACCTGGTGTTTGGGCGCTCAACGTTTCCTGATGTGATGTTGGAATGATGTGTATTGCTTGATGTATGTGCTGTGTCGTTTGTTTGTGTTTTCCGTTTAGTTTTAGTTTTGTAAGATTACATTTGCCATCGTGAGATCGGAATTTGCGTCACGGTTGTTTGGATCGGGTAATTAAGCCAAACATCCACTTGAGATATACCCGGGCGGCCCGTGGGGTATTTTTTCTGCTCGGCGCTATTCGGCATCATCCAACTTTCGCATGCGCGTGTAGGAAGTTCTGCTTTCACGAGTTGTGGAGCTGCCACTCCGGGAGAGGCGATGTGATTGGTTTCGGTTTACTTCCAGGAACTAACCACTAACCCTTTATCTTCTACTAAGTACGGGAGGCCGAATCATCTCACGCATGTTTCCCGCCCGCGTTGGCTTCGTTACGGATCTTATATCTGGGATGACAGCATCCCAACTTCCGCCTCAGAAACAGGTGAACCCATAAATGTATCTCTCTCTGTTGCGGTCATTATTTTGATATCTTCTTATGGGTTGTGCCAACCGACGCTGTGGACGCCGCGGCACTGCCCTGAAGGTGACACAATAGCTATTATATGATATAGGCACCCGGCCTCTATCCTATGTCATCATTGGCTCATCACATACGCCTCAACCAGCGCCTATGGGACAAACAGATTCTAGACAGGCACGTGAGCATCTTCCCAAGCGTATGAGGCACTGCAATGTCTTACGGCAACTTGGTTCTTGTTACAGAAGAAGGACTCGGGAGTCTTACGGCAAATTGGTTCTTTTACAGAAGAAAGACTCGGGCACCCGGCGGCCCCGGGAGCCTAAAATTTTGCTCGCAGTGGCTGTCCCAGCCGTAATACGGTTGAACGTCCACGCATGTGTTCTGTCGTTCATTGGCTATTCCCATTTCTCTCCTGCGATCACGTTCTCACGAAATAACCAAGTATCCTGACGACCTAGTATCAGAAACCAAGTGCGAGTACGATGACGAAATTGAAACGGGGGATGTGATAAGGTCTGGCGAAATACAGTGGGGGTCAATTTGTTGACCTGATTCTTCGACTTCTGCTCAGGTTTCGTGTGGCATCTATTATCGCGTTGTGGTCTCGGTTATCGGACGGGGGTACTGGGGCGCGATGGTGCTAAGTGAGTCCAGGCATCAGATGCGGGAGGTTTCACTCCGCACTTTCCGGAACGCCAAACCAGTGGATTATCCAGGCATTTTGACTTCCCGCTTGGGGTATTTGGAGTATATTTCACGTCAGCGACATTTGAATTCTGCCTCATGCATTTGTCCAGCACATATTCTTGTATATGGTGTGGCTTGTTGCCCCATTGGTTCGCAATGTTGCGGTGGGTATGCGGAGTCTTGAAAATCTGAAATTATATATAAACTCTCACTCATGGTCGACAGTTCCCTCCACCAGACCACCGCTGTTTGATTTTCTACCCCAATCGTTCTTGCCAAGCCTATCGACTTACGATGGGGCAGCTCTCCAAACCCACTTGCTCATCCCCCACAATCCCTAGAAAGCGTGGACGCCTTTCTACCACCTGCAGGCAAATTTATTATCCTGCAACGAATACATCTTTGTCTGCCTCTTCCTATACCGTCTCACCGGGTCCACCAAACTCACCGCCTCCCTTGAGCTACGTTGGCTCGCCGTATGCGTGCTCGCCGCTACCCCCAGTGCCCACTCACAACCCCATGGTCGTCAGTGTGCACCCTCATCTTACATTCTCGCATTTCTCACAGATTGTGTGGGACGTCACCCTTCCCTGCGCTTCAATCACGACAGCCGACCGTCAATGGCTCACGCCCCAAGCTCTCGCCGAGCCTGCAACGAATCCCCCGCGTTCCACTTTGACCGTCATATCGTTCCTGTTGCCGTGGTCGATCGATATCTGGGCTTCCTCGCCGGAAGCTGGCGCATACGTCACAGTGTCGGACGTCTTGAATACGCTCCGCCGAGCACTCCAACTCGACGTTACGCCGACTGAATTGAAACTACTCCCACGCGAGGCGATGTGCCGGGTAGGCGCCGCGTATGCGAGTCGCATGACTCGTGAGAGGCCGGGATCTGAGGGCAATGGTGATGGGGTGAGGAGGGTCGACTATTTGATAGGCGCCAATCGCTTTTTAGGACTTTCGAGTACGCAGTTTGGACCTAGCGTTTGGGCACTCAACGTGTCTTGATGATATCGTGGGAGGGTCTGTGATTTTGTAAAAGACTTGATTTACTGTTTGATGGTTCTGTTGTGTTGTTTGGTTAATTTTTACCGTTTCTATTTTGTGATATTACATCGGTCATTTGCCTGTTGCTCCAAGTTGTTTCTTGCTATATAAATTTCTTACCAAATTGAGCAACTTAGTAGTAGAACGGCCATTTCCGAGTTTCGGCAACATCCAGTGGTGGCGAGAAGCACCTTGGAGTCGCATGCGTATTGCGCTCGTGTGGTACTATGTATCAAACAAGTGGTTGATGCCCCCATTTTGCAGCCGACTTGGATCAATTCGGATACCACAGTCGGATATGTGATAGTATCCTGCGAGATTGCGACACGCGTTTTGAAATTTTGGTATGCACTATATACAATGCCGCCGAAGTAATACGCTCAAGTCGAGCCTGAGAGGATATTGGCAGCCGATTTCAAAGACAAGTATTAAAGTAACTGCTACGGCCACGAGGCCAGCGAGTCAGTACGACATTGAATACAAGGTCGTCGTCGTCACAGCTGTCAGTACATGCACTTTGCAAGGACCTGAACAAGGTCATCGTAATCTGCAATGTCTAGAAGCTTACGGAATGGCCACGTTCCAAGCATCGACCGTATTTGGGTTCCTTTTCGAGGATAAGGGCACCTTGTTCTGTAATAATGGAGAGGTCAAGGCGAGTCCAACGACGTACGTGTGTTGGACCCACATCGTCCATCTGACGAGCCAGAATGGTTGTGCTGGGAGTGGCCGAGAATTTTTTTTGTGGCATTTTCCGAACGATGAGCCGAATAAGCACAGGTCAATAGTGCCCGCCCGCTGTGTCGCCGTCACTTTGGACACCTGCACAGGACTGATACACTGGCTGCCGCCAGGTGTAGGACTAGTACTGTGAATCTGAGATAATAAAGGGCATGTAAAAATCCTCGACGGACGTCGGACGAGCAGCATGCTCACAGTGATGGGAATAAAGAAAGTTCTGCTAGAACGACAGGATCCAAAGGGGGCAAGGACAAGGGAACGTCCGAGAGTGGTAACGGAAGCATCAGGTGCTATTAGACAGGACCTCGAACACCAGAGCACGAATATGCTGGCGTCAAGGTGCTGTGAATATAATTTTAATGATTAAATTGGCCTTGAGCGTTCGTTTGGGGTGATCGGGGGTTGCAGCAGAAGCCACGCCCAGAGCCGAATATAAAGCAAAGAACAATAGGCTCTTTTGTTCACCTCCCTTTTGGATCCCTGCTTTAGGCTACCACTCCTCATCACAACTACGATAAATGCCTGCTGTTCGGTTATCGCGCCGAAGGCGCTCCTCTCTAGCAATCTGTAAGACTAATCATTGTGCCCTTGTCCCCGTCTCTGACGACGTTGTAGCTTTTAATCCAGCCAGAGCAGGATACTACGGTGTCCAGCATGCACCGTCCCCACGTCCCGTCACTTTCGCACCTAACGTCACTCCAGGAACTTATGTAGAGCCGGATTTACCAGCGTCCGCCTCGTCTTCAGAACACTCGTCCCCTACATCAAAACTTTTCCCACCGTCAGAATGTGATCCTACCCCTTCGCGCAGGCGTGTTCCACCCGGAAAACGGCGGTCAATGGGCTACATCCCTCGCCCGCCGAACGCCTTCATGCTCTTCCGTGCTGATTTCGTCCGTCAAAAACATGTCCCGGGGTCCATCGAGACAAACCACGGGTCCCTGTCAAAAATCATAGGTGAGTAACAACTTTTCCTTCGATTTTTTTTCCATCATTTACTAATCCATCATGTAGGCAATTGCTGGAGATCACTTCCTCTAGAAGAGAAGCGTGTGTGGGAAGTCAAGGCGAAGCATGCCAAGGCGGAACACAAGGCTCGTTATCCCGAGTACCGCTTCCGTCCCGTGCACAATAAGAACAAGGATAAGAAAAAGGATAAATCTGTCCCGACAGCTGAAGACGAGCAGCGATGCGAGAAGGTTGCCCAATTACTCCTTGAGGGAAAGAAAGGTGATGAACTAGCAGCGGCTGTACGAAACATGGATCGTATGAGAGCAGATGCTCCTCTCTCCGTATACCCCCATCGTCGGTCATCGTCCGTGCCTTTGCCCAACAATTATCATCCCATCATGCTTCCCACGGTCCCTTTCCTATCATTGTCGAGGCCTGCTTCCCCAGTTGGCAATATCTCACGATCGACAAGGATCATGATGGGCCAACGGCGGGCTTCGAGTGCACGGCCCGCAGGGCCTCCACGTTCCTGGACGATGCCTACGCCGTCATCTTTACCCCGAGATGACTCTCCGCTGCCAGAAGTCGACACAAGCCTGTTTGAACAGTCTTTCCTGTCATCGAACTTCTCGTTCCCATCTGCCCAGGACGCAACTCCATTCGTAAGTTGCTTATTCTCTTTTCAAACTGTTTCTCACAGTCCCGCTACAGAACTTCCACGATGTGCTCTCGAGTTTACCTCCTCATATTCAATCTCCACACGAACTGTCTCTTGGCCCTCTCGACGCCATTGGCCCACACGATCTCAGTGTCAACTGTCAATCACATTCCCAGACAAACTTCCCCGAGCTCGACCCCCTTACCTGGCTTCCCACCGGCCTTTCTCATTCCCACTCGTCGTCAGCCTACTCTGGCTCGCCTGCCCAATCGGACTATTCTCTCCCCGTCGTCGCTCCTCAACCACAGCATGCGAACCCGACGCCTTCCGCGTTCACCGACTTCGACATGTGGAAGGGTTTCGATTCGTCGTCTTTCGCGACTACCACTACGCACATGAATGGGAACGTAGAGCCCTCTTTTACCCTTCAAGACCCGAACATCGGACATGTATCCCATACGGAGCTGGTCCATTCATTCGAGCACGACAACAGCATGAGCTTCGGGATTGGGTGGGACTTCCCCCAATCGCACACAGAGCTGCATGGCCTGTACGAGCCTTCGTTCTGTGGGAACGGGGGGGACGTCCATGCTATGACAGCTCCCGATTTCCATCCGATGAACTTCGGATACGAGTATAACGACATGGCACACGAATGAACAACGGATCTATATATCACTGTTCCACTCTTTTCATCTTTCACCGCATCACCATCTATTAACATTCCTTCTGTCTGGTATCGCAATATGTATAATTAATGTTTATCATGGCACCGCCATTGCCTAATCCTTCGACCCTGCCATACCCCCACCTCCGTCCATTTTCTGTTTGACCGCTTGGTATTTTGTAGCCATTATCATCGAATCGGTTGCCTCGTAGGCTCATGCACGTCTCGTCTTATCCTTGTAGCTATCTTGTTTTCCTTTAGACTGCAATAAAAAAACAACTTTGTTGCTTGCCCGTTGGCGTATGGAGGAAACTTCAAGTGAGTCGAATTGTCATAAAATGTTGTCATACAACATCCCTCTGTGCCGGTTTAGTAATTGCCAAGGCGGTGAGATGAAGTCGTGCACAGCTTGACGGAAATGAAGAGCCTGATCCCCGGCGGTGCATGACGCAGAACTGACATACGCACTGCCGCGATGCTGTCCTCCCCGCGCAAACACATGGAAATGCGTTATTCCCGATCGAGATGACGAGGTTCCTGTGTATCTTTCCGTTCCTGAAGATGAATAGGAAGAACAGATAAGGTACCAACACGCGCAGTCGGCAGGCGTCACCCTCATACACCAGCGACGTCCGCCGAAGAACCGACAAGCAGTGGGATAGTCCGCAAATCCCCCTCGCGTTGCATGAGAGCTCACGCTCCGGGATGCCGTCCGCGAAAGACGCGAGTATCTTCGGCAAGGGGACATTCGGACATTCGCGGACTGTTGAAGGATAAGTCAATGGAGACGTCCACGCTGGTCCGCCGATCGTGCCCGCGGGACAATATAACCGTACCCTCCAGGGTGTACCACTCCAGTTGATTCGTACTATGCGAGCTGGGCCATGAGTGTGACTGCGAGTAGGTTGTAGTGAACCGACATTGGGGGTCATCGGTGGGGATGTTTGAGATTGCTAGGAAGATTTCTCGTGCGGCGAGGCCGGAGAGGTGGCCGGCAGGGTCTCGTCCAGTCGGGTCGGATGGACGTTGCGTGCCACGGACGGTGTGATGAGGAAGACGGCTTCAATGGCGACTTGGGAATCGGGTGCGTCCCAAAGTGTTTCTGGACGGAAATATGAGCCCAGGATCACTCGTTGGCGACACGGCACCTTACCAAAATTATCGAGCACGATCAAGGATTGTTCGCGTTGACGGAGTGTGAGGATGGGGTCCTCAGACTTGAGGGCCTCAGAAAAGCCGAAAGACCGGGTAGAAGGTTCAGTCTTTCTCCACGTGAAAATGGCGATTATTGCTATTGACAACTCACGGCGCCAATAACTCAAGAATTTGTGTCTTCACAGCGGATCAGCGGAATGGTTTTGGTGGTGGGAGACACATACCTGAACTGGGCCAACGGAAGGTTTTGCAACGGCAGACTTTTTCATTCGTCGGCCGCAATTTGGAATCAATGACCTCCGGAACTAATTTCTGCTGTATCTGGGCTTCGCCCTGCAGCCGACCGAAAGTGCCAATTGCGCCCATCTGTGAGCGATTTACTCAACAGTTGACAGAGTGATATACAGTATATGACTTACCCCGAGCATGCTGTAGATCTCTATCACAATCTTGCAAATTAGACTCTTGTTCGCTTGCATTTGAAAAGCGGAGTGGACGTCCGTGTTTCCTGAGAAAAACGAGATACCTTTTCTAGAACACTACGAACGGGGATAAAAGACACAAATCATTTAAAATGAAGAGAAACTCACTGATAAAGGCTCTCGATACTCTGGCGAGAGGCCTTTGTCCGTCTTTTGGAGATGCTCGGCTAGCGTCAAGCCGCGACCACAATTTTTTTTGTTCGTTTTTTGCGGTCTGAATTGATGTGCATGAGTGTAACGTGCCAACAGTAAACCTACCTGAGCAGTTTCGACAACCAGAAGCACAATACTGGCAAGGCCCTTGAGATGTACCACGTTTAAGGACTCCGCGAGCGTGACCAATGATTGACGCGACAAAATACGCGCCAATGGGACATCGATTGGACGGCGACTTATCAATGCAGCTATAAGCACAGGACTCGAGCATCGCCCACGACTGTTCTTTGCATCCGAACCAAACAAAAATTTCTCCTCGTGCGCGAAAGTTGGAGACACAAGCGTCGATGCAGTTTCGAGTTGACAGACCAGCAAAACGACAATGAGACGGCGGAATGGGTCTGGTCAGATGCCATGGACAGTATGCTCCTCTCAGGAGTGGACGACCCAGGCCATGGCATGACGAGAGGTACCCCAAATTGAACTTAAAACATACCTGTGATCGTCGCCACACGCCACTGGACACATCGTGAGAAATGCTCGCCACCAGCATGGCAGCAACGTGAAGACAAAGACCCCGGCGAGCCACAGTGCAAGTGTATTGTAAACTCAATCAATTGGAGGAAGGCCTTGCCAGTGACTCGGAGCCAAGTTCCCCCGACCGTGTAATTCGCCTCGAGCTCGATCGAATGTCGGATAATATCAAAGCCGCTCTGTTCTTCTTCGTAGAAAACAAGAGATACCAAGTCGTTATCGTGTCGACATCCAAGCTCCGGGCCATCGGGAACAATTCTTCATTCCGGACGAGTCACGTGAGGTTGTTTCGTTCTAGCTCTTGGTGTCTCGTCGATGGTGACAAACCGCGAGGATATCAATCAGATTGGTATGTTCATAGTAACCACAGGGGAAAACGACCTGCTGGCTAGCGATAGGGTGTTCAGACCCTGATATCAATGTGCCTCTGAACTTTTTTTGACAGCCGGTCAGTCCCTTGAACGGCCAAGAATGAAAAAACTGGTTACTAGTACAGTATGTCAACGCAATCAAGCCACGGACGCCGACCTACGCCGGCCTGGAACTTTCAGCGACCGATGATATTAGGGCTCATTGGATAAACACCCCTTATAAGGAACTTCGTAAGGCGTGGGGCGTTCATTTTACATGCGAAGATGGCTATACTGACCATGCGACATGGCGATTGGACGACGAGCTGGAGAACGGCGTCAATGTAGTCCATCTCTCTGGATGTTTCGAACATGTTAGTGACTGCCCGATGGAAAAATGCCAATGGTGAAGTCTAGAACGACGATATTCTATTTCCCCCGTTCATGTCTTTTTTCCCAGCAGAGCTCTTCTGCTTGCAAGGTTAGTCCCACCGTAATTGCACAACACTTCAGCGCTGAAGCTGCTTTGTTGTTGCCTTTTTCAGCAATTTTTCATTTTGGCATAAAGATTCATCACCTCATGTCTTCATGAACGCAAAATTAAAAAATTGAAGAAGGTTCAGAAGCCCTCTAAGATCTCAATAGAGTTCTACAGCTTTCTAGTATCCTCGTCAAATCAAACTTAAACTTGACTAGGCAATTTTATCACGGCTTCGCGGTCAGTGTTCAATTTTTACCTCACAATGTTTGCCTGGTATCTGACATAGACCGTAGTAAGTGGTCTTCTTTGTCTTGTGCTTACGTATTCAGGCACCTCAATCGTCGTATCTTTTGTTTAGAGTATTGTCCCACACTTTCGACGCAACCTTTGGAAGTCAACAGTGGACACTCAGCGGCGGCACCAAAAAGAAAATCGAAAAATTGCCAAGCCTGTGTTAGCGTTGGTGCCCGATACGTCCGAAATAATCCTTCCCTGATCAGGTTTTGCTTTTTGTGTTTACGTCGCGTCACGACTGACGATCCCGGGAACACCAATCCCTTTAATGGTTTCGTTTGTTCTTTTTTCTAGTGCTTTCCCAACCATTGAGGAAATCAGAACTGGCTGATACTGATGCGTGACGATCGCCCTCTTCATGTGCTCAAGAGCAACAAATACTTGGGACGGAAAAGGCGTTCCATGCGGCTACCATGCATGATACACGAGGCTGGTACGTTGCGCTCCGGAGATACGGACTTACTTCTCAGCCTTAGATAATAAGTAGCAGTGCCTGCACTTGATGCAAGATCCTAGGACCGTTCAATTGTCAAGATGAAACATGTTATGGGACTCCATCTTGAACGTGAGCGCAAGTCAGATTCGTTTCAAAAGTATTCGCGCCACAGAGATCTGGCACTCCCGGGCCGTACTGTTCGTGCACCCACAAACGCCCACCGTGACGTTACTTGACTGCGCTTGTGTAGTAGATATACCTGTGTTTTGAACGCATGACACTGCCACATCAACACCGTGACTATAAAGCTAGATGCGATTATCACCCACCCATCGTTTCATTCGCGGGAGTCCTGGCTTTAGGATTTCCTTCGTTCATTTGTTACATGCTTCCAGTCGTTCTCGAGTCTCCACCTTCGAAACCTTATCTCAAGGGTTCAATCTGTCACGGTTGACTCGGATTCGGTTCCGACGTAATTAACGGGACCCAGATCATTGCAATGGCCCCCATTCCCGCCGTTATCGACAAGGCTCCGCAGTCGGTGTGTGAGCCAAGTCTTGTAGAACACCCCAGCACTGCAACCCCGGTCACGGTGGAACATTTTTCAAACCCCCTTGTTCAGATTTCCATCCAGACGGATTTAGACGTTGAGTCCGAGGCCAGCCCGGGCTCGTTGGAAGAGTTTCCCATTTCCAATGATGCGATATCATTGCCCCCTTCGCCTGTGTCTGTGGACATCGTTGGCCTACGATCTATGTTACAGTCAGTACTGTCAATGTCTACGACAACTCTTGTAGACCCTTCAAATTCTACTTCCGTGACTGTGTCATCCTCTCCGGGGGCGAAGGACGTCAGGCCGACGGTGAAAAAGGCGTTGTTGATAGGTATCAACTACAAGGGAAACGGAGAATCCCATCAGGCTGATGCTTTGACGGGTCCTCGTCGGGATGTTGTGGACATGTTGAAGATACTGACTGGTGAGCCCACAAGCCCGTCTTACGCTGGATATTGGCATTCATTCTGGGTAGAGGTGTATGGTTATAACAAGGACGATATTGTGGTCATGATCGACGGAATCGGATACCTGGAACAGACCCCGGACAATGCAGTAAGTAGTGTATTTGGTACTCTTCTAGTTATGATCAATGAACGACGACCGCTTTGGTATTCAGGAGAGAGAGTCGAGGAACCAACCGACTCGGGATAATATTGTAAGTGAAGTTACCAAAATTCTTGAGCTTTGTTACGATGAAGTTTGTCAGCTGAGGGAGTTAGAGAACCTGATTAGAGGTGCACAGCCAGGGGATCATTTTCTGTTCCACTGTGAGTATTTACATTGCTGCCCAGTTGATAAAGCGAAACCTAAGAATGCCCAGATTCCGGCCATTCTACCCAGCAGCCGACTAAAAGCGTTGGTGAGGAAGACGGTCTAGATGAATGTGTGTTCGACGCTCCATACCCCCGCTCACACTCAGTTATATTTATAGTGATCGCGACGTCGGACTCCAAACACATCGTTGACGACGTATGTCCGAAACCGCTTATTCGTCCACTGGCATCGGATCTGACCTGTTCCATCCAGGAACTCCGCACAATTCTCGTTAATCCTCTACCTGCGGGGAGCAGTCTCATAGTTAGTGTCCCCTTGCTCATCCCGACTGGCCTATCTGACGGGCCTTAGGCCATTTTCGACACATGTCATTCTGCGACAATGCTGGGTACGTCTAGTCTCGCTAATTCTGGAACTACTCACATATGTTGCTTCCACGTAGACCTGGAACATTACAGGTGTAACCGCGTTTACACCCCTTGGATCAACCGCCAGTCGGACTCATCCTTTCGCATTTACGAGAGCCGCCCCGGAACTCAGACCTCTGAGACCAAGAGCGGACTAATGAGGATGTCGATCGATGTCGTGAGGTCCCCGAAACGGATATCCGTGCAGACACGAATTCCTTCCGTGAAATCATATCAGGAATCGGTTTTCAGCGATCTTGATATTCAACGATGTGAATCGCCTATTTCAACTTTACACTGCAGCGGAGATTGTCGAGAGTATCCGGATGACAGTCCGGCGGACTACTCAGATCAACCTTACGTGGTGGGTATATGTAGGTTGGATTATGGTTGTCTATGATTGATTGACTCTGAAAGGTATCTGTGTCTGCCTGTAAGGATTCGCAGAATTGCTGGGAGACCCCAACGGGGGACTCAATGACGCAGGTAGGAAAATTAATCGTTTTCTGTGATTCGTACATTCATGAATGGTTTGAGCAGGCTATGATCAAGATTCTGAGTCAGTGCACCACTATTTATCCGCGAATTCTCCGCTCATTTCGTTTGCTTTAGGGAAGGACCCTCATCCGCCTTTGAATGATCTGCTGACCAGTATCAGGTGTGTGATTCGTAGCAAGATCCAACAAGCGCTAATTCCTGGCTAGCCATGATCTTTACGAAACCTGTCTCCAGGTACACAAGTTCATTCGCAAGAATAAGCAGGATTGGGAAGAAGCTCAGGCCCCAGGGGAAACAGCCCCGGACGTCAAGGAGCACTTCCAGGATCCACAGGTAGATAATTACGTTTTATTTTTGAACGATAAGTTGACGTGATGTGTAGATTGCGAGCCGTAAACCCTTGGCGAGTCGATACTATGAGCTCTCAATGTTCCGTTAACTGACCGTTGGGTTTTTCGTAGGACATGTCTGCTCCTTTCACCTTGGGATCTCCTCACTTTCTGCAGAGCCGTGCTAACATGTGATTTTTATGTTTGGGTGTCCGTATGACCTAGTACGTACGAAATTGTTGATGATTTCAAGTTGATTGCTCAGCGCTGATGTGACTTTCGTCTGCAGGATACGAAGACTTATTTCTTTGCGCGCACAGTACTAGTACTCGATCTCGGATGTGCTCAGGTTTTTTTGCCGAGAGTTTATTGCTACTTGGAATGGGGCTGCCATTTGAATTGTACAACACGACTTCGGGTCCGATTGCTGATAGGCTTGGATTGGGCGTGTAGAGGCGGAACCTGTGGACAGGTTCCATGGAGTACTTTTGCTTGTTGAACAGGCCTGCAGGGCTAGACGTACCTTCGGTATAATTGTATCAAAGTTATTAATGGTCTCGTCAGATACCGTGAAATGACTCCAGCTTTTCAACACTTGTTCGAACATATCCCTCCGGTGTACCTCGGCTCATACCGTACACGTGACTGGGAGTCGACTCGCCGCTCGAGGAGCATGCGAAGCCGTTTACTACCTTACTTAGCAGTAGTACCTACTGCGAAAGGTGCGGCCAGTAAAGCTTACTGGTGAGCCTATCAGTATAAAACACACCGTTACCCCGCACACTCGCCCATCTCATGTCTGAACTCGCAGAATTCCAAAAGGCTTTCAAACTTCAACGTCAGGCCTGGAGATGCCGATTATGAACAAGCATTAGCTCGCTGGGCCTTAAACGCTCGTCGCAATGCCCAGATCGTCGCATTCGTGAAGTCTGCTGAAGATGTCGGACTAGCCATCAAGTACGCAAAAGAACACAAGTTGCCGATCGCTATTCGAGGTGGAGGACACAGCCCTGCCGGAGCCTCCTCGAGTGAAGGCCTCGTGATTGACTTCTCGCGTCATCTTGACACTGTGAGGGTTGATGCAGAGAAGAAGCTTGCGTATGTCGGCGGAGGTTCTATTTGGGAAACTGTCGACAGGCCACGATGAAGCACGATCTTGCTACTGTTGCTGGGACTGTTAATCACGTATGTTCTTATCCCATTGTGTTCATCTCCATGTCCTGATGATCGTGTACAGACTGGTGTCGGAGGGTATGCATCTTCTTTGATGTTAAATTCTATCTTAATCTGTGGCTCCTCTAGGCTTCTTCTCGGCGGAGGATATGGATGGCTCAGCGGTGCTCACGGTCTCGCTATCGACAATCTAGTTCAGGTATTGTGAAAGCTTTGTTTGATTACTTTCAGAAGGTATTTAAACCGCCTTAGGCAACTGTGGTTGTTGCGGACGGCTCGATATTGACCGCCAGCGAAACTGAAAACCCGGACTTGTTCTGGGCCATCAGAGGTGGCGGATGCAACTTCGGAGCTTGCATGGAATTTGTTCTGAAGTTGCACCCCCAACGCAGCACTGTCTTCGCCGGAATGGTGATGTTCAATCCAGATGTATTTGAGAAGCTAATGTCTGTCGTTGAGCAATGGTGGACCAGTGGTCCGTCTGCGGATGAAAGCATCATGCGAGGTGCGCCTGATGGCAGTGTATATCATTCCTGTTAGGCTCGCGTTGCTCAAAAGTTTCGCTCAAAAATTCTTCAGCCAGCCTTGGTGTGATATTTTTCTACAATGGTTCCGAGACTGACGCACGAGCCAAATACAAAGCCTTCTTTGATCTAAGTAGGCTCCTTCACCTTGTGGCAATATTTATATACATCAAATCAACCTAGACCCTTTGGTCGATATGACAAAGGAAGTTCCCTACGAGGAAATGAATGGGATATCCGTCAGTCCCACTCATTGTCGTATCGTCGTAAAATCACTCATACCAGTCCACCATCGATTAGAATGCCATGTCGTTGCCTGGCCCATGTACATGAAATCAAACTTCCAGATGAAACCTCACCTGACCTCACTTCGCTGGGCGTTTGACCTTGTGCAACGCACTGACGGCCACGAGCATTCCACGAGCGTTGTTTTGGAATTATTCCCACCAGCCAAGATCATCAGCGTGCCAAAAGGCGCAACTGCAATGGCCCGTAATCCTGGTTTCAACGTGCTTGCTCTCTCGCGTTGGATGAACGACACCCCGGAAAATCTTGAGTACGGTTGGGAGATCACGCACGAACTCACTATCACGGTCTTGAAAGGCGAGCGCGGATATGGTAATTATGGTAAGTTTCACTTTAAAGAGCCGTCGCGGCAGCTGATACGTTGCTGCGATTTTGAATCCGACGTTACCATCGGAACGGACGGTGCGCCTCCCAAGAGTGGCGCCGAGCTTCGGTTTGGAGATGATTATCCGAGGCTGCAGCAGATCAAGAAAAAATACGACCCGGAGGTGAGATTCAACAAGTGGTTTCCATAACACCGGCCGCGTAGGGACGTTTAAAAAGTGTCCGCTTGACGGAACGTGTGTGTAATCCCATCGTAGAGGCTCAGAAGCCTGTACTTTTCCGTCAAGAGCAGGAATATTTGTTTGTTCGATGGACCACGATACGAAGGAACTTGACAAATCGAGCGGCAGTTACAGATCCCTCGATAATATGTGATGATGCTATCTAATGTCAGCACCAGAAGTATTGAATATCGCTGACCGCGAACAAAGCATCACACACCTTTTCCCCATCAAAGACCACCCAAAGTCTTCTTGTTCTTCGTCGCTCCATTGACAAACATCAGCATCTCAGACCAGGTACCTTCTCTGCAATCTCATTCATGAAGGCTGACCTAAATATTATGTTGTGTTCGAGAGCCCGGACTACATACATTTGTGTGTCAGACGAAGATGGCGGAGTGTACGGAATCGAGGGCGAAACACCTTGCCCGGTGAATAGCTGGTTTTGTAGTTTATCTATATAAATACAGCGTTGTTGTGCGATAAGTGTCTTGATGAAATGTTCGAGTCCAATGAATATTAATGAATGCGGGCAACCAGAATGTCGACGACGAAAGTGGTACGTTCAGAACCTGCTTGATCACATGATTAGTGACAGGTTGTGACATTCTATTATCGCGCGCAAAACGCGCGCCGCAATACAGATTGAATGATAAGTATGGGTGCCTCCTTAGTACTTGTGGAAGATATACTATGGTAGATTATAATAATTGAAGTGTATAAGTTAATTTTGATGTGCCTTGTCAAACTGGGCTAAGATATTATCAGGAATTGTCCTGTGTCCCCGGTACTTTTTTGCAGCCCAAGCGGCTTGTGTACCATTTTAAAAGGCCCATCCGATAAGCAGACATGAACCTTAATGAATGCGTTGCAAACCTGTAGAGGGACAAAGACGTGAGCCCCCCTCTCACTGGCCAAAACTCTTGAGCTTTGCCATTGTTACTTTTCCTCTTTTTTATCCCTGCCCAGCTACCGAGGTTCTTGAGATCCAATAGCCTTTTCTCTGGCATAAGTATTATACGAGAGTCCATAAAATATTTGAGTAGCGACCCGAATCGACCGAATGCGCGCAAAATGCGCGTGTCAAGCCCAGTGAGAACACCCTGCTTTTAAATAGTTTTGCATAATATTGTACTGTTTAAATAATTTGGCATCGGTTTTAAATCGTGTTGGGTCCTATTTGGGTCATATACATCCCGAACACATGCAACAGATTTTCGTATTTCTACGTTCTATCTTGTTTTCAAACAACATTGATCGATTTTTATGGCAGAGCGGGATTATTATTGTGACTGCGCCATTTACTGCAAAAAACTGACCAAAGTCTCCAAACGCACATACAGACGGCATGCGAAACATCGCAATCAACTCACTACCAGCTTTGATGAATTCAGCTCCCACCAATACAGGGGTCCGAGTCCCAGCCTGAGTCACAACAATGAAGAGGTTGAGCAATTTGATCACTCGGAGGACCCTTGGCCAGGCAGAGACCATGATGATTTTGGGGGGGATGAGATCGATGAGGTGCAGATGTTGGATGATAACAAGCAGGAGCAGGTTGGGCAGTCCCATCGGGATACTCAGTCAGATGGGGGCTCGGAGGCTCCAGCGAGACAAATTGATGACAAGGACCTAGAGCAGTTTGACTCGGAAGAAATGCATGGTGTAGTATGTATCTACAAAAACGTCACATACATAATCTGACCGCTTCTCATCAGCAGGCAAGCCCTGGTCGTTTGCCTTCACCCGGCTACACCTGAAGAGGATGTACATTTAGACAACATCAAGATCACATTAGTGTTCATAAATCTACTCAAATCTGCGACATTGGACGCAGATGGCCTGGATGAGGAAGTTTTACATCAACTCAGACACCCGCCGCAAGAACTTATTGATGTTAGTGACCCGGATTTACGACTTTCACTCGACCTCTTTCTCGCCGTTACCAATGTGTCAGAAGAGACCTATAACTCCACTCGGAACGCCATTCTTCGCCGGCATCCAGAGGATAACATTCTGTCTTACAACCAAATCAAGCGCAAAATCACAGAACTCACTGGTATATCTCCTCTTATGCACGATATGTGCCCCAGCTTGTGTATCGCCTACACAGGCCCTTTTGCTGGGTTGGAGAATTGTCCCCAATGCGGGGAATCATGATATGACCCTATTCGACTGCAATCGAGCAGTAGTAAAACTAAAATTCCTTGCCAACAATTTTCTACAATCCCTATTGGCCCGCAGCTCCAAGCGCTATGGCGGTCGCCCGAGAGCGCTGCAGCCATGCGATACCGATCCGTTCGAATGGAAGAGGTTCTTGAGGAGCTCCGACGCACTGCGGGTAACTTTTCAGTTTATGATGACTTCATCTATGGCAGCAAATACCTTGATGCCGTCAGACGTGGTGAAATCTCACCAGACAACATTGTGCTTTTGTTCTCAATTGATGGTGCCCAACTGTATCAGACCAAGGCATCTGATTGTTGGATGTATATCTGGGTAATCTTTAATCTTGGGCCAGAGAAGCAATACAAGAAGTTCCGTGTCAGCCCTGCCGGTACTATCCCTGGACCGAATAAACCGAAACACGCAGATTCCTATTTTTTCCCAACATTCCACCACCTTTTGGCTCTCCAAAATGAAGGCCTTTGTGTCTGGGACTCAGCTCAAGATCGGGTTTTTACCTCACACCCGTTCTTTGCCATCGCAGTGGCCGATGGACCTGGTATGACCTACTTCAATGGTCTTGTTGGCTATCAGGGGGCCTACGGATGTCGGCTATACTGCCCAGTCAAAGGTCGACATAGGCAGGACGAGACCAAGTATTACCCTGCCCACTTGAAGCCAGATGACATTGACATTGTGGGTTCGGACCACGATAGTTATGATGTTCATAGACTGACCCCTGCATCAATGGATGAATATGCACAGAATCTCACACACATTCAAGTGTCACCCACCAGTGTAGAGTACCGCAATCGCCATCGAGATACCGGCATATCAAAGCCATCTATCCTCTCCGCTCTTTCCTGCACACTCAAGGCACCCAGCTGTTGCACCATGGACCTGATGCACCTACTTGCCCTCAACATACCCGATCTTTTTATCCCTCTCTGGCGGGGAACTTTTGACTGCAAATTTCCTGACACCCGAGACACTTGGGACTGGGCCGTTCTCAAAGGAGATGTGTGGAAACTACATGGGGAGGCAGTCGGAAATGCAACACATTTTCTTCTTGGATCCTTCAATCGACCCCCTCATAACCCTGCCGAGAAGAGATCAAGTGGATACAAAGCCTGGGAATTCCTTCACTACATATATGGGCTTGGGCCAGGACTGTTCTACAGGGTTCTACCTGACAAATACTGGCAACATTTTTGCCAGCTCGTCAGAGCCGTTCGTCTCCTCCATCAGCGTTGAATTCCACTCAATCAGCTTCTCGAAGCTCACAAACTCCTCGCCAAATTTGTTCACAAATTCGAGTTGATGTACTATCAACAAAAATCCGAGCACCTCCATTTTTGTCGACCTAGTCTCCATGTTCTCCTTCATGCCGCATTAGAAATAACATGTCTCGGCCCAGGTGTCTACTATACCCAATGGACTATGGAGCGTACCATTGGCAATCTTGGGGAAGAGATCAAACAGCCCTCAAAACCTTTTGCGAACCTAGCTCAGCGTGCAGTACGTCGTTGCCAGATCAATGCACTCAAGTCAATGATCCCAGATTTTGAACCTGACCAGAGCAAGCTTCCACATGGTGCCAAGGATATTGGTGAAGGGTTCGTGCTTCTTCGCACAAAGGACGAAACACCTCACAACTTGAACGGCCCTGAAGCGGCGGCAGTGCGACTTTACATGGAACAGGCTACTGGCAGCACTGCACCTAATTGGATTCCTCGTGTTGTGCGGTGGGCCTGGCTTCGTTTACCCAATGGGCAAATTGCTTGTTGTCGATGGAAAGAGTTGCTGAGAGCACTGGAGAAAGTAAGGATGTCACAAAATATAAAAGTATGTATAATGTGTTCATTGTCTCAGGGCTATACTGATATCCTGAACTAGATTGATTTAGACAATCAATTGAATTTTGGTGAGGTGTTATTCTACTTCCAAGCATCCATAGGCGGCCTGAGCACGATGCACACACTCGCCCTTGTTTCAATCTATGCACCCCCGGACCTCAACCTGTTGAACTTGTCGTCTCAAACACTGTGGGCTTGCAGGTATCAGGGTACGGCATCTTTACGTGTTGTTGATTTCAGACCTATCATTTCCGTTGTAGCTATAGTACCCTTTCCCCACATTCCGGACACCCATTTCATTGTGGAGAAGATGGGTCTGGATGTAGCTGACCTCAGTGGCAATGATGAGCGCGTTGAAGACAATTAGCTGTACTCGTAGATATTTGTTACTTTGGCTTGCAAACATGATCATATTATGTTCATCGCAACAGCGGGAGTGATATGAGTACAGTGTGAACGGAAATACACAACGGGACAATGGGACAAGCTGGACAATTACACACTACTAGTAGACGGCTACATTTTCCTTGTTCTTGTCATCATCAAAAGCATCAGAATTAGCATATACAATCTTATATGAATGAATTGGATGTGGACAGAAGTTTCCTTTATCATCAAAACTCTGATGCTCATTATTCTCCCACCCAGGGTAACAACGGCGCGTAAGGACGGTGCAAGGGCGAGCGCGGATATGATCTTTGACTTTTATAGGTGTCAATTCTTCTTGTTTGATAAACAGCAGGTGAGTGCGGTCAGCGCCTTTGCTTTCCAGGCTGACATTCCCGGGGCTGTAAAAATATATTTAGCAGTTAATAATTTACATGCACATGGTGCGCACTCTTCCAAGACCATTGTACGATCAGGGTCATCGTACCGGATTTTAAGCACTATGGTCTGAATGAAAATCCGTAGTTTAAGTAGAATATCTTGTAATTGTGAACAACTACTCACCATTGGGCCAGGGTGGTTTGGAACAAAGCTGAGACAGTATGTGTCTGAACTGGGTGCTATGTTCACAAGGAGGACATTGTCGATGGGTAGATTTTCACTCATGGTGACTGTAATTTAGTGGATGCGACTGTAATTTGGGGGACATGACTGTATTTGGGGACACGAGCAAACAACACTGACAGTCCTTTTCTCTCCCACCAATGGATGGGTATCATTTCGGAGGACTGTTGCCCATAGGATTTCCACAGGATGCATTCACGCCTGTCTCCACACCTTCAGCTCAGAGGTTCTCACATCCAAGTTGCCAACAACTTGAACTCAGCCCAATATCAGACTGGCATGACGAAAATTCAGGCCGTCTGACCTTGTCTGATTTACCCTCAGATCCTTGGACCCCTAGCATGGTGGTGTATCACATTCAATGTCATTGAATAATTACAATATACTTGGTTAGTCCCAACGTCCGCCTTTGTTGGCCTTATCGGGGTCATCACAGAATATCGAAACAGCTTCGCACAATACCCTCATCCGCACAGGAAATCGAGCTCATACAGATCTATTTTATTCTCATACCGCATTACAAGCTGAGTTAAAAACCATCAAGTGCGTGCACATATATTCACTGATTTGAACTTTGGCTGTAAGAAATATCTGCAGGGAAGCCTATCAAATATTGGCAAAATCAATTCAGTCATTATCCGATCCACTTGCACTTGGTCCACCTGCAATTTCATCATTAGCCATCTCGTCGTTGTCGCATAATTTACCTCTTGATCCAGATTCCAATTCGACAATGACTCCACTCAAAGCTGTAAAATTCCCAAGAGTACAATTTTGGACGCGATGGTCATGGGTAGAAAACAAGCCACATGAATTAACAGAACTGAATAATAGATCAGGTACCCGAGGGAAATCAAGAATTGCAAGTGGCGAGAATGTCTCCATGACATTCGTGGAGGACAGTAATGGAACCTGTGTCGATGGGTTCAAGGTTTCACAGATCACATGCTTGGCTCGTGAAATCTGGGTGCACCTTCGCAACAAAGGACAGGCACCCGACACATGGCAGAAAGGTAGTTTACTTGTTCACAACTATTATCGCAGTGAGATGTACAAGCATTTCCCAGAGCTCCGCTTGTGTGAGAACCACTGGAAAGTAGATGTCATCGCAACCAATGGCTACTCGGGGTGGTTTCGCAATCACGGCAAAAATGTCTCTTTCAAGGTGGAGGATGTCAGTGATCCGCCCATCCAGATAGTACCTCAGAAATGTATGCATGTGGGTGTGCCTACAGAACAGCTAAAAAGATTCAAGATCCCCTGGGTTCCAGCTATATCTACACCGCTAAGTCATCCACAAGAACCTTCGTCGTCAGTCATATCCACTGAATCTCCCATCTCCCCGCTTGTCGTGACTTCCACCATTGCATCTCCCATCTCACCTCCTGTCGTCTCCCCGCTTGTCGTGTCTCCCACTCAGGCTATCGTGCCTGCTGACTCGGATGTGCCTCCTGTTGTCTCCCCGCTTGTTGTGTCTTCCACCATTGCATCTCCCATCTCACCTCCTGTCGTCTCCCCACTTGTTGTGTCTCCTACTCAGGCTATCGTGCCTGCCGATGTGCCTCCTGCCGTCACACCCGAATCGCCCATGACTGTGATTGTCAACCCTTTGTAAGTCTTGTCCCATTTTGCTAGCTAAATTTAACTACGGCTTTCAAGGATCAACTTCATCAAGCTTTCAAGCGATGTGTCTTGTATTCCTGCCGAGCATTTCAATAGCATAGCCCTGGCTGCTGTCGCATTAGGACCCTCTGAGTCGGAATCTACCAAAGGGAACACCAAAGATGGACCACTAATTCCATCCAAGTCGACCACGGCAAGGTAAGATCCCCTTCACAATTGATCACATTATGACATGTTGATGTCGCTCTTGTCAGAAACCTGTTCGCAATCGATTATCATAAGACGCATGGGACCGTGATGAGGTCAGTTTTCAAGATGGCCTGGGACACCCTGGATGCTGATACGAAGAAGGTAAGTGTGCTCCGTTCCTTCATCAACACATACTGATTGAACTGCTGCTGGTTTATAGCGCTATACAGACCTCAGCGCCA
>QLPF01000896.1:1096-18480 GCA_003314045.1 Hygrophorus pudorinus
ACGGTTTGTAATCAGCCCAGTTGGTTCCGTTGTCACGGAGCTTGGGGATCACAAGGGAGGGCGAATTGGAGGTTAGTACTGTGTCTGTCATGGTTTGTCCGGGGCTCATAACCTGTTGTAGAAAGCTGACTGCTAGTAGAAACATAGCGCGATGCACCTTAGCTTCAACAGAAGAATGAGAGGCAGTGATTCTCGACGAAAGTATTTAAGCATGCAAAACTATGCTAGAACAGATCATCTGTTCATCGTAGAAAGTAAATATAAATAAGTGAAACGGAAAATAAAAGGGTAAACAGACATCGGACACGATAGAAACCAGTGTGTCATGTCACATGACCTCGGAGGTCCGTTCCTTTTGTTTACTCCAACACCACCTAACACACCGTCAAAATATACAGTGAACCTGGGATTGATGGAAATTTCGGGGGGAATCGGGAATGTGTTGGTAGGAAGGTGAACATATGCATTGTAAAATGTGGGCGATGACAGGATGACCAAAACTCTATGAAAATACCTTGAAAAAGTCTGTAAAAACACATGCAATACTATGAAATTCATACCTCGAGATTGTACCATTTGAGTGTTGAAAGCGCTCACCCAAGTGTCGAATTGATAAGGCGGTGACAGATCCGTATAGAAAAATCACGAGTTGCTCTTCACATGACAGATGTTTGGACACCTTGAGCCCACAGGCACGAAGGACAGTGACCAAATTCTTGAAGACGTGAAGACGCATGCCGAGCTTGGTCTTGATCCTATCAGGATGCCCATCTAGCAGCTCCTGTACCACTGAGTTTTGAGGTGTGATAAGGCCTGGGAGGATGTCGAACTGGCTTTCTGATCTGCATTCGACAGCGAGCCGAAATCACAACAATGTTGATGAACATATAGGCAGCAGTCAATATGGGGCAGCCTAGTCGTTGACGACAAGTCCGCACCATGATGACTCAGACTCCGATTGACTGTCACACTTGTCAGCCACATAATTTATCTAATAATTCCGCTATAATTCAGATTATAATCCCTGTCGAACGGGGCCTTATCATTTGGGGCTTCAATAATTGAATATTCGTACCTCGTGTATGAACTGTGGCTGCCGTGACTAGCTATGGTAGGGGCCAGCCTATTAGATTTTCGACTGATAGGCCCATCGCTCTCAGCATCAGCTTAGAATTACATCGTGATTCCGATTGCCCCCAAATAGCAGCGAAGTCACTGGCATAGCAGCCGTAAATCGGGTAAGGCCCCATAACATAGATCTGGTCTGGAGTTTGGGATCAAAACCCCCGACAATTCAACGCTTTCACAATGTCCACTAGTACGTCCATCAAAAAAGTCATCAGACGGATAGTCTGGACAGGTGTCAGCTACAGCAACGATGGGAAAACATATTTCCTCGGCCTGACTCACAATCAAGGCGTGGAAGCCTTCATATCCCTCTCAGCCTTAGGCTCGATGTTATTCCTATTATCCCAGCCCCGTTCCACCATTTCTTGCATTACCAGCTCCAACGGCGGACGTAGGAACCTAACCGTCAAGCTGGGTACTGTAGTCCAAGTTCTTACATCAGCCCGGATTTATTGGGAAAGGGTGGAAGGCCGCCATTAGAGCTTTGGATCGTTCTATATATGGGCGGCAACGAGATTGTGTAATCGCTACCGCTCGTTCCACCGTTAAAATAAAAGGATTTCCAGAATCAACAATGCAGGCATTGGATTAGCTAGTCTAATCGAGGAAGGACGGTGAGATTGGATGCACTCATACATGCATATTTCAACTAATAGGGTCGCAGAATCCAACGCTTTAAAGACCAATTTGATACCAACTTCTTCGGTGTGCTCAAAGTTACAACTGCCGTTTTACCTCGCATGCGGGCGCAAAGGTCAGGGACCGTGGTCATGCTTGGCAGTCGGTCGGCCTGGAAGGCAGAAATCACTGTGAGTGCGTATGCGTTGTGAGCGTAACAAACCTGACCTCCTGAAGGGACTCGGTAAGCTACTGCACCATACCAGTACACGGACTGTGACTGATACCGCTTACAAGGGCTTACTGTGCATCTAAAGCAGCCATTCACTGTGCGTTTCTGACGTTTCTGAGGTGTTATCTCACTTTGGAACGATCTTATGATGTTGATCATCTACCACGTAGCGATGAGCGAGACTCTTGCAGTTGAAGTCGCTCAATTATCTATCCGAGTGTTGATCGTTGAACCTGGGTCCTTCCGCACCGAAGGCATTTATAGTCGACCGTTCTTCGTATCCAACCCCATCACAGACTATGACATGCTACGCCATGCAAGCGCAAAGCGTTACGACAGTGTGAGTGGTACAGAGAACGGTGATCCAGCCAAGGCAGCAGAAGCCGTTGTGGACGTAGTGAAAGGTGAGGGCATGGCGAAAGGGAAAGAGTGGCCATTGTATCTGTTGCTGGGAAATGATTGCGAAGATGCAGTGAAGACGAAAACCGGGAAAGTATTGGCAGTATTGGATCAATGGAAGGACGTCACGAGGGCGATGACTTTCGATGAGACTGCGTAAACGGAGCTGTCAACGGAATACGTGTATATATTGTACCGCATGATATACATCTGTGCCCAGGAAGGGTTCATCGCCTACCCAACTTCGTCGAAATTCATTGCTCTCGTGACGTCCTTCCACTCCTCCAACACGTTCAACACTTTCGCACACTTCGCCTTCACGTCCGCTTCGCAGTCCTCCCCCAAAATCAGATACAGTGGCCAATCCCTCCCTTTCGCGACACCCTCACCTTTCACAACGTCACAAATGGCCTCTACAGCCTTGTCCGGATCACCTTTCCCTTTACCGATCATACCCTCACGGCGCTTCTGACCCGCATCGCGCATGACATCGTAGTCTGTGATCGGGTTATCGGTGAAGTACGGGTATCTCAAAATGCCTTCGGTTCGGAAACTGCCCGGTTGAACGATGAGGACTCGAATGGAGAACTGTGCCACTTCAACTGCTAGAGTCTCGCCTAGGGCTGTATATGTCACCGATCGTCAGCTCGCCTTAGACGATAGCATGATATGAACCATACAGTGTACAGCGGCTTTGGAGGAACAGTAGGACACTGTCGTATTTGAGAGTTATTCTTGCATACAACGGACATGAAATTAAATGGCCTACTAAGCCCCTTGATGTGAATTGAACAGTTAGTCTGTTGTAGGTATGCTTATCTACGATCCATTGTACTGACCGGCGTTTCTGTCCTCCAAGCCGACCGACTTCCAATGATGACCACAGTCCCTGACCTGCGCGCCCTCATATGAGGCAGTACGGCGATTGTGACATTGAGTACACCGAAGACGTTCGTATTGAAATGGTCTTTCAAAAACTGAAGGCTAGTTTCCCGTGCGTTAGCCTATTATAAAGCCTGCCGAGGGTTTCCAAGACTCACCCTGCTTCTTCAATAAGGCCAACGGTTCCATACCCTGCATTGTTGACTAATATATCGATGCGTCCCCATATCGCGATAGCCCTATCAACTGTAGCTTTGATAGAGTCCTCGGTATCAGTAACGTCCAGTTGCAACAATCGAACACTGTCAGAGTCCTCAAATCCTTTTACTTTATCAAGAGATCGAGCCGTGGCAATGACACGGTCACCACGAGCGAGTGCTGAGGAAACCAGTCTATGTCCGAAGCCTGAAGACGTTCCTGGTGGGAATGCCAGTGATATCGATGTCAGATTGAAGGCGCTGCTTCATCTATTGTGAATAAAACTAGACCTGTAATGAACCAAACTTGACGTTCTGAATCCCCTTTCATTCGAGTCATAGGAATTTTGATTGCAGTGCGGCGTGATGATCAGTCATGGACTCGGACATCAGAGCATAGGGCGCCCGCTGCTGGACCCTCAGGCTGGGATCACGCGAACCGGCGCAGATGTATGAGTAGAACACAAGCCGAAAGTGCACGGGGCTGAACAAAAATGCAGCTACACAGGGAACAAAAAAATTGGGTACTTGTATACATGCACGTTATTTCCGAGTCCATTGTTATCATATATACTCTACTGACGACTCGGATACATCACCTCATGAGTAATTATTACAATAAATCTCGAGACCTTCTAATAAATACACTCTCATATTTCCTGTTTCCTGTTGGGGCGACTATTGTCCTCCTCACCCGCTTTGCAAACCACGTAGCGCGCCCAGACCGCAACTTGAAAGCAAAACCAACAAGCAGATGATAATCCCGGAGGCAAGGAACCCAGTCATGGTCAGTGCTGTACCTAACGACGTCTCGAACGTCTCCAGCACAAGCGCGGCTCCTAGTCCAACTATTCCCATTATGATCAGCACAGTTGGCACCCATAATGTGCCCTGGATGAAGGGGTGGGAGGGATTTCTTCTCATACGGGTTCGGGCGAAACAGATGCCGAGTGAGATGCCGAGCAACTCCAATGTTATGCAGAGAAAGAGAGTAGCACGGGTAAGTGTCGTAATAGCCATGGAGCCGGATGTAAGCAGTTGCATTTGGATGGCGACAAGCGCACCAGCCTTGATGGACGGATCAGCGAAAAGATATGCAGAGTTCACAGTACTACGAACAGTTATCACTTCAAGTTGGCAATCATATGTATTTGAAGACTCATGGGGAGGCGTCTGGTGCAAGGACGCGGAACGATTGTGATGGACGGGAAGGGGGGCTATTCCAAAGAAAAGTTACGGAGTGAACTCGTCATCAAAGAGGTAGAGACGTACGGGCATTTGGGGGGTCAGAGAGTAACGAGTCTAACGACATAAGACAAGTTGAAGGGGAAATGGCGGTGAAGTAAGAGTGACATGTTTGTTGTCTCTTATACCATCGAGCGAACCTGCTTGCAACATTGTAGCCTCAATTCTTAACGGTGTTGTTCGGTGTGAGATGTGGTTTCGGAGCTGACAGCACAGCATCATAACCTCGAAATCAGGAGAATACGGCCTCGCGATAGTCAGGGACGATGGACACAGGGCTTAAATGAAATGTCATATAATTATCCTCGCGCCGATTGCGTAATTGGCAGTGGTCTTAGAAAGTGGAGGTGCGTACCTAGACTCCGGAATTGCTCTCTTTTTGTTCATCTTGTGGTCGACGATTCTGATGGATGGTTGTTTGAGGGGGTTGACGAGGTTCCTGAGCCCACAAAATGGACGGCTGTGTGCTGGAAGCTCTGGTAAGGCTCCTCGAAGGGTCCAAGTCGACTCCGGAAATGAGAAAGCGTGTTATTTTGAATTCTGTCCACCGAGCACACTTGAACCCGCAAAATGGTCCTACGGATGAGTCATGGTGATCTTAGATCAAGCTGCCAAGCGGGCGATGCCTTGTGTATTTATAATTGTACCTATGGAGCATGTTGAAGGGAGCTCGAAATCTGGAGGTGACCTATCCGGGAATGTACACATGGACACATGGATACCGGTAGCTTCTTGATGGACAGAGTGACACCGTGAGACCTGTGCTCGGGTCCAATGTTAAGTAGTTCGTGCCGAGGTAGTAGAAATTGGAGTACATACCTCAGGAACCTGAGGTTTGACTTTTTTTCGGCAGACTTCGGTGCGAAGACAGCTGACGCTAGGCTATTCGAAGGTTGGGAACAGGCGCCCAATGGCTCCATATAACCCGTAGAATGAAAAGTATCATCCTTGTGGCCCTTCTAACTCACCATCATATCGAACATGAATCTTTCCGCCACCCCCAAGAGTGCAAAAAAGGCGACAAAAAGGAGTAAGGTGACTCAGGCATCATGGTACTGATAGTAGTTGACCAACCTGTGTAGAAGCCGCCGATATGAACCAACTGTCGGGGAAGCTACTTGTGGACACATACTCCAAGCGATCTCAGACTTTAATAGAGAAGGTATCAGTACACAAATTTTGTGATCTCTGCGTTCGTTCCTACATGAGTATCCCCAGGCAAAAGAATTGGAGAAATTGACGGGCGCATACGTGGTAATTTACACGGCGAGGTCAGTGACATGTTGCCGTTACCAAGCTTTGTCCAGACTAAGCATGGTGTATAATTTGAAGACCGGAGAGCGTCGCAAACGACAAACACCGTATGTTCATATCTGAAAACCTTCAGAACACGGACCTGGCTCTTGCTAGGCGTATCTTGAATGCAGTAGAAGAATTAGACGAGACGGCAATCGAAATTGCAGACCGTTCTCTGTCTGCCCTCAATTCTCGCAAGAAAACACGTACGACCAATTGCGAACAACGTTCTCGGGCGGAACAACAAGCTCGTTCGTCGATGGATGCGGGGGCCAGTTTGGATGTTAGAGAAATCATGTATCCATCTGCGAAAGGAGCAGAGTACATGAGCGCGCTAGAAGAGGCATCGGCAAGAGGTCAGGAGACAATCGTCCGAAAGATGTTGGACGGCGGACCGAAGATTGGTACATTTGGGACAGACGATGGGACTGCGCTGCGGGCGGCGTCAAAGGGAGGTCATGAGATGATTGTGCGACTGTTGTTGGACCACGGAGCAGACGTCAACGCAAAGAGACGATATTCTTGTGATGCATTGCAAGCTGCGTCGTTGGAAGGTCACGAGGCGATTGTGCAACTATTGCTGGAGAGGGGGGCCGATATTCATGCAGAAGGGGGAGATGATGGGCCTGCGCTAACGGCCGCATCCTCGAAAGGTCACGAGACGATTGTGCGACTTCTATTGGAGAGAGGGGCAGATGTCTGTGCAGAGGGGGGAGACTATGGGTTTGCGCTGATGGCAGCATCATATGAAGGTCACGATGCAATCGTGCGACTGTTACTGAAGAAAGGCGCAGAAGTTCATGCAAAGGGAGGACTGCATGGTTATGTACTAACAACCGCGTCATATAGAGGTCACAAGGCGACCGT
Source organism: Hygrophorus pudorinus (assembly GCA_003314045.1). NCBI lineage: Eukaryota > Fungi > Basidiomycota > Agaricomycetes > Agaricales > Hygrophoraceae > Hygrophorus > Hygrophorus pudorinus. The sequence goes on from QLPF01000896.1 coordinate 7,961, forward strand.
GCAACTGCTACTGGAGAAAGGAGCAGACGTCCGCGCAAAGGGTGGAGAACACGGTTATGCACTGACAGCGGCATCGTTTGGAGGTCACGAGACGATTGTGAGACTGCTACTGAAGAAAGGAGCAGACGTCAATGCGAAGGGGGGATTCCATGGTTACGCACTGATAACAGCATCTCGTGAGGGTCACGAGGCGATTGTGAGACTACTGCTGGAGAACGGAGCAGATGTCCATGCGAAGGGGGACCACGGTTACGCGCTGACAGCAGCATCATTTTGGGGTCACAAGGCGATTGTAAGACTGCTCCTGGAGAAAGGAGCAGACAGAGCGGAGATGGCATGAGACTGCGCCAGCAACAATAACAAGCAAGGAGGTGAAGGCGGCATCAAGCCGACAGAAACTTTGTGCCTAGGAACTGCAGTGAAGATATTGTAGCCTCATCTCCGAGTCATCTCCGACAAAATGACGCACAGAAAATAAAAAAGTTTCGGGAAAAAGTACCCATGCATGTAACCGTTGTTTGAGATCTTTGGAGTCTTGTTCCTACTCGGAATGCAGCATCTTGCACGAAGTTTCCGAGAGATGCAAGAACCAAACTTGATGGTCTGAATCTCCTTTCCTCATAGATCATAACTTGCTTTCTGTCAAACCCCAGTACTGGTGACAGATGACTATGAATTTTGATTTCAGCGGGCATCCAAATCAGTAGTAAAAAAAATCGGCTGCGAGCACGGCAAGTACTGTCAGAATTCCAAGATATCATCAGACGTACGTCCGAGTCGACCTATCGAGGAGGTCAAGGGCAGGTCACCGTCCATTCTTCTTTCCTGCCCTACGCTCCTTTCGCTTCCGTCCAATCAATGACCGTATGCCCGACTCCTCTTTGGCTGGGACAGGCTTGACCGTAACTTCCCCCTCGGAAACGCGACGTTTCTTGGCCGAACGTTCGTCTGTCTTGGTTTTGGCTTGAGTCTTGGAGGTCTTTTCTGGAGATATTTGTTCCTCGTGTTGCTAAGAAAGTCATCGCCAAATCAGTCCAATGAGGTGAATGAAAGACATTGTCATCACCTTCTCTGTTTGACGGGCGCTCCGTCTCTGAACCACCTGCACATTCTCGATCGAAAACTCGACAATTAGCGTCCCTTTACTTTTGCTCATCCCATCTTTTTCAAGTTCCTCCTTCAACCTCTTTGTTCGAGCTTCGTCCTTCACCTCCTTCGCCTTTTCCTGTTTGACCAAATCCTGAAGTTCATCCTTCCGCCACTCTGCGAAAATCCGACCAATATCCGGATTGTTGTTTGCCCACCTTAGCACACGAAGTGCATCCGCGTGCTTATGCATCTCCACAAATCCATAGCCCTTGCTTCGGCCTTTTCCAGTAACTGGATCCACTCGTTCTTGTTGGCGCACAATTTTGGCCTGTTTGACGCCAGTCCGCCTCCCTGCAATTTTCTTGCCTTTTATATTCTTTTCTTCGCCGACTACATCATCATCATCACGCTCTTCCTTGACTTCTGCCAACTCGTCCTTGGTGAGGCCCCCCCTCGAACCTTTCTTGACATCGCTTTCGAACGCGCGGACGGCATGAATAGCAAGGCGCTTGAGTAACCGCTCCGTGACAAAGATGGGGATCTGCCGCACGCTTAAGCGCGTTTTTGAAACATAGAGAGACGGATTGGATCGCAACATCGTTCGTCGGCCATTATACGATGCCGTTCGCTTTTCGATTTCAGCGGGGGTGAGTGTTTCAGCGGCTGCTGTGTTTGGTAAAATGACTAGACTATATTTTAGCCACCATCCGTGTTATGTGATGGAGTTCAACGATCCTTACCTCCTTCTCGCAAAAGATACATATTCCGATTGTCAGCCTTCTCTCTCTTCTTCTCACCCTCCTCTCTCAATTTACACGCCTGATCTCTTGTGACAGCGCGGACAACGTCAAGCGTTCGCCCATGTAGAACGAGGTTATGGGCTAAGGATGAGGATGGGTCAGGAGTGAGAATTGACGGTAGGGTGAAAGGATTTCTCTTGGGCTGTAAGATATTGTCGATATGAAAGCAGGCCCTTAGTCCATCTAATTACACACACCATCGCTGCACCACCTGTGGTCTGTTCGCGGAGGAGTTCGCTCTGCTCAACAGCCTTGTCCGCGTCTTCTTTATTCCAGAAACATGCAAAACCTGTGCCACGCGTGCGACCTGTAGCAGCATCCATGGTAATGCGGGCATACCGCAAGGGACCAAATGCACGGAACCTGATCGAAAATGAAATATATCAAGCCAATCAAGAGTGGAAAGGCAGAAGCAGCGCTCACAGAAGCCTGAATTCATCCTCCGTTGCTGTGAAAGGGACATTACGAACGAAAAGAGTGGTTCCAGCTTCAGGCGGCGGCAAATGAGGTTTGACTGGTTCCTCGCCGTCGTCACTATTTTCATCGTCGCTACCCTCGTCCTTGTCTCCATCTTGGTCACCATCATCGCTGTCACCATCACTATCGCTCTCGTGTGAGTCTTCTGCACCAGACCCTTGTCCATCCGTTATATTGATACCTTCTTCCTGGCGTTGATCCGGCACCTTCTTGCTAACCCCGGCTACAGGCCTCTCAACTACTTCCCCTTCCTTAGGCTACATTGGAAAGTGAGGGTGAGGCTTACGCTGAGAAAATTTTCAACGGACTTTTCTCCCAGCCCACTGCACCCTTAGTTTGCGACCAACGAACGAGATGCTTTCCTTGCTGAGTTTATGGAAAGTTTCCTGGGCATCGTCCTTGATAGCAAATGCGACATATCCAACACCTTTTGATACACCCGAAGCTTTGTCCAGGACCACAAATGCTGATCTTACGGGTGCGATGTCAGAGAACAGTGTCTGTAGGTCGGTCGATGTCGCTGAGTATGGAAGATTCGAAACGAAAAGAGTGGATCTGCGCGTCACACGAATCAGGAGAGGTTTGTACAACCTTCACGCAAGCTCACCCGTGTGTTTCTGTGCTGTCGTGGTTATCCTGCCTTTCCTTTCGTTTCCCTAACGTTGTTGGTGACATTCTACGGAGTTTTCGCTGACGTTTGTCGTTATTTGTTGCGTGGTGCTCCAGATAGACAAGGCCAAACAACTATATTGTACATAGGACAGAAATTCGTACTAGTAGGCCACTTCTGGCTGATTATATGTCACCTTGGCTCTTAGTCTCGCTCTGCACTGTTGACATGCTAGGGTTTGAGCTGCCTGCGCACCGGCTTTACCACTACCCCTACTAAGCGCGGGACCGCGGGGGCACTTGCCGTCGCACGGATCACGACTGTGGCACATGTATCAGGGAAAGTTGAGGTCAAGCCAACCACACATTTACCGTTCGAGTTGAACCTCAAAATCGTCAATGGCGCGGGCAAGGAAGACAGCCTGAACATAGGAAAGTGACGAAAAATGAGTGATGGTACCAAGTCCGATTGACCAATACTCACATGGTCGATAGCGCGCTTGTAAGCGCTTTCCAACTCTCGGCGTGCGTGTCCTGTCACAGCTTCAACGAGGTCATCTCTCGTGTCAAAGTCAAGGGTATCTCGCGCAGAGAGGTCATCGACATCGACTCTATAATGATAAGGTCACTGATTAGCAGTCGCATGGTATTAAACTTGAAAGCACTCGCGTGTCTTGACTGAGAACAAAACCGGCGCTGAGGGCAAGGAATACGATTGATGCGAGTCTCATTGTATAATGGAGTATCGTTGAATCCTGGGCTCTTATACGAACAGTGTTGGCTATCGGGTATAGCAATGACCCTGTAACTACGCGGGGTAAAAGGGCTCAGAGTACCCGAAAAAGACATTTGCGGTGGGACGTCCGTCTGAGGCTCTGAGTGACAAAATAAAAGATCATGGGGCCATGAGCAGATGGCTATGTCGCTAGGTTTGCCTTGATAATGCTGTGAAGTGGACGATGGCCGAGTAGAACTTGCTGGTATTTTGACGGTGCCCCGCACGGTCTCAATTGACGGCCTCGTTTGATGAAGACGCAAGTGGAGGGAACGCAACCATCGTAACCGCGAGTCCAGGTGGCGCTGTAGAATGTTGTGGGGATCGACGGAGAGTGGCAGTGGCCACTGCGGCCCTCCTGAATCTAAGGATGGCCCAGCAGCCAATCTTATTTTCAGCCCACCTCAGACGTCGAGCGTCCGAATGTCATCGCCGCCAATGTCATCACTCGTGTCCTTGGCATAGATTTTCGGGTCCCCGTCCCCCCCAGACGAGGGCGGACGCCATTATCGGTGGTGCTGGTGGTGGTGTTCAGTTGAACTGGTTCGATATGATGCACGTGTTGATAAAACTTTGAATTATTTTTTCACACCCTACCACTGGCATACCACCTCTTTCAACAGCATAAAATGGTCTTCTCCAGCGTCCTGGGCTTTCCCCGTATCGGTGATTTCCCTTTCAAATCGACTGACATCTCTCCTTGCATCTGATAACTTGCGATAAGGTGCAAACCGCGAAGTCAAAAAGGCTGTAGAAGCCTACTGGGCAGGCAAGCTATCTGCCGACGAGCTCACAAAAGCAGCTGCCGATGTCAGGAAGGCAAGTTGGATCAGCGTCAAGTCTCAGGGGGTTGACTACGTGCCTAGGTATGTTCAATGGTGATCTTTTTTTTTCTTCCAGGAACTGACCTCAACTTTCGTAGTGGTGAATTCTCACTCTATGACCATGTTCTCGATCACTCGACTGCGTTCAACGTCATTCCAAAGCGATACATTGGACAAGGTTTGTCTCCCCTTGACGTGTATTTCGCTATGGGACGTGGACGACAGGCGGACGGTGTTGACGTTCCTGCTTCTGAAATGAAAAAATGGTGCATTGCAGCAGTTTATGATCTCGTTATCCAGCTACTAACTGCATTACAGGTTTGACTCCAACTACCACTACGTCGTCCCCGAGTTCTCTGAAGATACAGATTTCAAGTTGAACTTCAACAAGGCCGTCGAGGAGTTCGTCGAGGCCAAGGCGGCTGGTATCACAACTCGCCCTGTCGTGCTTGGTCCCATCTCCTTCCTTGTTCTCGGCAAGGCTGCCAAAGGATCCAAAATTGGTTTCGTGCCTGTCTCCCTCCTCCCTAAGCTCCTTCCCATCTACACGCAGCTTTTGGCTGACCTCAAAGCTGCTGGTGCCGAGTGGGTGCAAGTTGATGAGCCTGTTCTCGTCCTTGACAGCGCCGCCAACCTCGAGCGGCAATTCTTGACGGCGTATGCTGAGCTTGCACCCGTTGCGCCCAAGATCTTGCTCACCACGTACTTTGCCCGTCTTGACTCAAATGTCACGTTCATCGCCAAGCTCCCTGTATCTGGTCTCCATATCGATCTCGATCGTGCCCCAGGCCAACTTGATGAGGTTGTGGCTGCTTTAAAACCCACTCCCATCGTCCTTTCCCTCGGTCTCGTTTCAGGTCGGAACATTTGGAAGACCGATTTTGCTGCTGCCATTCAGTTGGCTCAGCAGGCTATCGATGGACTCGGTCAGGACCGAGTTATTATCGCAACCTCATCGTCCCTACTACACACGCCCGTCACTCTGGCTTCCGAGAATAAGCTTACTGCCGAGCAGAAGGACTTCTTCTCCTTTGCTTTAGAGAAGGCTACTGAAGTCGCCGTCATCGCCGCGTCTCTCTCGGGTTCTCAGGATGTTAAAGTATCGGCTGCCCTCGAAGAAAACAAACTTGCAATCGCCAAACGTCGCCAGTTTGAAAGCACTTCAGATGACAGTGTCCGTAAGCGCGTCGCTGCTATTACACCTGACCAGCTCGACCGTAAGAGCCCCTTCGCGGTTCGCAAGGAGGCCCAGAAGAAGCACCTTGATTTGCCCAAGTTCCCAACCACTACCATCGGGTCATTCCCCGTAAGTGCTCGTATTAATCGTGTACAATCTGGGCATCTAATTAATGTTACTTCATCCAGCAAACGAAAGAGATTCGTCAAGCTCGTGCTAAATTTAACAAAGGCGATATCACAGAGGAACAATATGATGAGTTCATCAAAAAGGAGATCGAAACTGTTGTCCGCTTCCAGGAGAAGGTCGGCCTCGACCTCTTGGTCCACGGTGAACCAGAGAGAAACGACATGGTTCAGTACTTCGGTGAGCAACTCCACGGATTCGTTTTTACCCAGAATGGATGGGTCCAGAGCTATGGTTCCCGGTGAGTATTTCCTAATCAAAGCCTCTTCCCTCCCCCTGACCAATCGTTTCAGTTACGTTCGCCCTCCGATCATTATTTCCGACGTCAGCCGCCCGGGACCCATGACCGTCAAGTGGAGCGCTTACGCTCAGAGTGTCACCAAGAAGCCAATGAAGGGAATGCTCACTGGTCCCGTCACCATCTTAAACTGGTCATTCCCCCGCGCTGACGTCTCTCGTGAACTGCAATCTAAACAACTTGCCCTTGCCCTCCGCGATGAGGTTATCGATCTCGAGAAAGCCGGCATTCATGCCATCCAAGTCGACGAGCCGGCTATCCGCGAGGGTGTGAGTAATATCAGCATCACCCTAACCAGACTTTGACTTACTCGCAATTTCTGTCCAGTTGCCCCTTCGCCGTGCGGATTGGGATGCGTACTTAAAATGGGCCGTTGATTCCTTCAAACTTGCAACGGCTGGCGTCACCGATGCCCTCCAGACCCACTCTCACTTCTGCTACTCCGACTTCGACGACATCTTCCCGCACATCCAACGCCTCGACGCTGACGTCATCTCGATCGAAGCCTCCAAGAGCGACATGAAGCTGCTGAACACGTTCAAGCAGTACAGTTACTCCAACCAAATCGGTCCTGGTGTATATGACATCCATTCTCCTCGTGTTCCTGGAGACCAGGAAATCAAGGATCGCCTCAAGTCTATGCTCGACGTTCTGCCGGACTCCCTGCTCTTCGTCAACCCTGTCTGTGTTCCAGTACCTGTCACCTTACGCACTTGACTTACCGTTCTCTATAGGATTGTGGTTTGAAGACCCGTGGGTGGAAAGAAACTGAAGGTTAGTCGTCAACCGATTAGTCTCATCATCTGACGTAACTGAACATGTATCGACTTTAGCCTCTCTCGCAAACCTCGTGTCGGCCGCCCGCTGGGCCCGCGAAACCTACGCCTGAATGCATATTGACTGCGCTTCAACAGCGCCCGCGGAATGGTTTAACAGCCAGAGGTTTCCCGGTGCAGAATTCCTCCGCGTATTGACCGATGGGTAGCTGAATGTTGTGGACGGGGATGGCGTATGTGCTACTATTCGACCCGGTTTGGGCTAGAGGCAGGGAGCTTTCCTGGGTGGTTTATAGCAGAGTTTGGATTTCAACAATCCATAATTTATTTGAAGAAGACCTTATCGACTGAAAATAAAGCACAGCGTTTGTGAAATTTGTTTGGCCTGACAAGCCTCAGCGTTGCGTCCTGTAGATCAAGATAGTGCACGTAGTGTTGCGGGCTGGACAGGAAAAGAGAATTCAATAAAATTTATGATAAATGGGTAGACAACTAGCACGCTATATCAGAGCTTCCCCGCTCAGCCGCGAAATAGCAGCAAAAGCATCCAACAAGGCAGGAACAACAAATGGCTCCCTACACTCCTTTTCAACATCCTTTACCAACTGTTCTGCCTCTGCGCGTTTTCGCCGCTCGTTCTGCAGCTCCATCTCAATCAGTTCAATACGTTTTTTCGTCGCTGTCGTCGCAAAAGCATCGAAAAGGTCGTATTGTACACGAGCGTTAATACAATGCATTTCGGTGTGCGATGGGGACGCACCAAAATCATTGACAAAGGGGGTAGACTGGGCTCGTGCCTGTGGCGGAGCGTTGAGTGCCCTCAATCGTCCTGAAATCCCCACCTCCTGAGCTACAAGGGCCGTTATTTGACGGCGCGTATCCCATAGTTCCCGAGTGAGCTGGTTGATGGTTGGCACGTTGTCTGGCAAAGGCATTATTATTGGGGGATGATATGTATGTGGTGGTGGTGGTGACCGGAACGAGGGCCTCGGAAATGCAGTGGCAGTTGACGGGGAATAGGGCAGGTCACCATTGTGAAGGATAGCAGCCACAGGTTTATTTGGAAGAAAGGGCGGCAGGGGCTGGTGTGGGGGCTGTTTGACGGATGATACGCTGTATGTACCTAGTGCTGGTCTTGAGAGCGTCCCCCGTACCGGAGTGTGAAGAGCGGGTGTAGAATTCGGTGTGCCGTGTCCTAATGGCTGGGAAACGAATACATGAGATAGTGTTAGACGGGAAATAAACTGAACTATTACTATGGTCGTTGTTGGTTCTGATGGAGGTGCTGTGGGCGATAGTGCCGGCGGCGACGAAAAGGAGGACTGTGGAGTACGCCACCCCCCAAGAGCAGAGCTAGATGGTATTGAAGGGGGAGGGTCGCTTGGCGACGACGATTGCCCAAGCCGGGTCGACTGAGCTTACAGTAAGAAAACATGTAGCTGTTCCTTTGCGACAACTGACAAGCTTACCGCAAGGACAGAACTTCCTCCCGAACGATTATCCACAACGGAATCCAACAACCTTTGGACCTCTTTCATCCGAATCGATTTGACATCACTCTCGGAAGAATCGCAGGTATCCCCATTATACGAGGGAGATCGATGAATGTCAGAGATCTTGTCATAGACAGACGGCCTCGGCCGACTACGTAGTTTTTTTGGGGACAGGGAAGCTCCGTTGATGAAGGACTGTGGAACTGTTCTAAGAAAAATGAGCTGAAAGTGCACTGGCGAGTCATTGCGAGTTTCGATACCTCTCTTGAATTGTTATCGCTGCGCTGTTTGACGGGTTCATGTCAAAAAATGTGTTGAGATGGTAGAGGGAAACTGTACATGTGCAGCTCATTTCTAAGCTCACGATCCGGTGTCTTGACTTTCTGCGTTAATTGACGATGGAGAGTCTATATGCAAGCCAGGATCATGAAATCAGACTTGAATCCTGGATACACATTCACAGAATAAACGTACTCCGCCATTGGGCGTCCTCCAATTGAACTGTATACATCCCGTGTAGATAATGTTGACATTCTCAGCCTTGGGTTGAGGGATTTTGAGACGCAGTAGATCAGACCTCAGAGTATCTATTGCAGTTTGAAAGTTCGAGTCGCTGATGATATGTTTCTTTGCACCTTCATATATTATTCGGACTGAGACATCGAGCTCAGCGTCCCGCATAACGGAGGTAATATATGATGAAGGGAGAGTCCGAGACGGGTCACCGTCCCGTCCCATTTCAAGGTTTCCATACACATGGGCTAACGACTGGAAAGCAAATGCGAACGGCCGCACGAAAAAATTATATAAACGTGAAGCTTGAATGCGAAGTTGCGAACACGAATGGCGAAGCAAGCACTGGCATAAAAAGCAGTAAGTTTCGTTCAGATATACTTTCTCGTGTACCTCTAGTATAACACATGCCAGGTAACCCAGAGGTGGACATGCCCAATCCGTTTCCGACGGACTAGACCCCAGCAACGCGTCTCCATCGTTGCTGTTGCCATAGTACTAGTTGTACCTCGCCCTCCGAACGAGTGCAAGCGGTATACGTGTACCCGCCAACGTCCTCCCAGTGTTGAGCCCACTCTGACGCGACGACATAGGAACACAAGGGGGATGGGCATGGACACTCGCACCTACAAATAGTGATCACGTGGCACATGAATTTGACCTTTACCCTCAGTCAGATACTTGTGTAACGGAAGGCAGCAGAAGTTCACGAGTTTGGTTTCCTTTCCTCAAGTCCTTTTTGGCTGGAACACAGGCACCAAACAGACGGAGCTCGACGGAACAGCAGCGTTCGAGGCCTGGAGCTACAACACCCACTGATATCGATATATCTCTCCTCGTACCGAAGCTTTCCAAATTGTACAAGAGCTCATAAATTCAGCGTCATTCGAAAACGGAAATACCCCGCGTTTTTCCCTTGAGATCAAGCCCTTCCCTCACCTTGACAATCCCTTCGCTCGTGAAAAGTGGACCAGCAGATGAGGGATCATTGGTAGGAACTTCGTCATTCCGAAGTTGTATGGTTCACGAGTACGCTAATGGGACCACACAAACTGCGTAACAGAGTTGGGGATCTTAATTTTGCTGCATGCTGTAACTCGTTTACTATAAGGCTAGACAAGGACGAACCGGACGAGCATCTTGCTCGACACACTTCCATTGTGCGTCACCGTCTTTCTACCTTCGAGATTCCAATAATCCCCTGTCACAGCATTAGGGATGCCGGGTGGTGTAGGCGGCCCGGTCGCTAAGGCTCCTTCCCCATGGAACCGTTTCTTGCTCCGTTTGCGAAAAAAAACTTTTCGTGGTTTTGGCACCGGGCCGGCGCGGCTCACCATGGCGCATGTATAAAAGGCTGGTGACTCTGATTCCTGGTGCTCCAGCTGAGCTCTCCCTATCTATTCATCTGTGCTAGCAGCACCCTTGCAACCTGCGTCTGAACTTCGCCATTTTCACCAAGCCTCACAATGTTACACACTCCCCTTGTGATCTTCGCCGCTATTG
>QLPF01000898.1:9087-24559 GCA_003314045.1 Hygrophorus pudorinus
CACGTCACTGGCGTCACCGCCCAACGTGAACACGTCGCCCAGGCCACATCACCACCACAACCCGACAACCAACGACACCTTGCGTCACCACCCACATCCGGGCCACGTCACTGGCATCACCGCCCAATGCAAACACACCCAATGCAAACACACCCAACGCAAACACACCCAACGCAAACACACCCAACGCAAACACACCCAACGCAAACACACCCAACGCAAACACACCCAACGCAAACACACCCAACGCAAACACACCCAACGCAAACACACCCAACACGAACACACCCAACACGAACACACCCAACGTGAACACACCCAACGCGAACACATCGCCCAGGCCACGTCACCACCACAACCTGACAACCAACGACGAAAACACGTCACCCAGGCCACATCACCCGAGAAAAAGTCTTGGGGAGCAGGGAATGGGTGAGTGGGCAAGCGAGCAGGCGGGGTGAGTGGGCAAGTAGAGCGGGTGAGTGGGCAAGTAGAGTGGGTGAGTGGGCAAGTGAGCGGGCGAGCAGGCTGTGCTCGCCTGCTCAGTATTTTACATTATCATATATATAATATTACATGTACCAATCATAAGAGACCTGCCGCAGGCATGTGGCAGGTACACATAGTACTACAGTAGTACCTGCCCAAACCCGGACCCGGACCCGGATAATACCTGTACCTGCCATGCGGGTACAGGTTTTGACGGGTACGGGTACGGGTAGCCGAAAAAAACCCGCGGTAAACCCACGCTATACACTATGCACCTGTGGCTTGAACAAAATTCAAAAATTTGCCAATGCCTTAAAACTAAAGATAGAGAATAATAAGATTACATGTAGCTCTCGAACATGTTTTATTTTATATTTAAGTGACAGGTACAAAAATGGCGGATGGGTACACAGGTAGGGGTCTGGGTACATCACGGGTACAAATATCTGTACCCGTGGAAAACCCAGCGGGTTTTTTGTAGCCCTGGTATACACTAGTCTTCACGGTTGAACTGAATGAAAACATTGTTCCAGATTTTGAGGACGTCTGGGTCATCTTGGTTTACTAGGTGCACAGCATTGCGGTTGCCTATCCAGTTGAAGTGGGTCTCACTAGTAGAGATTGGATATTTATTGTAAAATATTGTTTGTGGGCGCCATACCTGCATGGCCCACACAGACCCATCGCGCCCATCTCTGATAAGACAAATAAGCATAGGCCTTCTGTGTGAAAAATGAACAACCATACTATCCCTCTCTGTACTGTAGCAACCAGGACCCCCTGCATGACAGTTGCCACATTTGCCAAGTTAGCAACAAGCTGAAAGTGGTGTGTGACATACCCAAAATTAGCAACTTCGGAGTGGGCTCTGAATATTTTCTCGAATAAATTAAAGCAAAAAATTACTGTCTGATTGTGTCATGCGGGCACACAATGATGTGGAGCATGGTGGTTTGGTTGCAGATGAAGAAACTGAGAATGTGTGGGCTTGGAAAGATAGCAAGAAGCTGGGAGAAGGACCAATGAGTGAGGATGACTCGGACTTTGACTTGTAGATTTTTTGAAATTTTGTCAGTGCTTTTTTTCGGCCCTTTAGGCCTGTGTGACACATTATCTATGATAGCAACCTGGCCTGCATGACGTGTGACATCTAAGAAATAAACAACACAAACCAAGGCCACGTGATGCGTGACGGTTGCTACAGTACAGAGAGGGATAGTACCCCAAAAATTGTCCTTCGCGTTGCCAGTGAGGATATTTACTGCATTCCTCTTCAAAACTGGTGTTTTTTGCCGTGGGCTATAGGGAGGACGTTGAATTTGTCATCAATGACAAGGCAGTCAGCACAGGATCCTAGTGACAGAATAAATTGTTCGTTGAAATGGGCGATGACAGTGTCATGAGGACGATGTTCGGTAGTGTGCACAGATGTCCTGTGAATGTTGGCATAAGTGAGCTGTATGAAGGGAGGATAGGATAACATTAACCATTGTCATGGTATATAGTTGCTTCAATAACAACAAATTGTCACCTGACAGTTGGGCAATGAGTGTGTGATGATCAGGACGACAAGCAGGTGACGGTAGGGCAATGATCGGGACGACGATTGGGCAATGACTTCAAACTAGTTTAAAATGTAAAATTTAGAAATTGCTTTCAACTATTGTCTCAATTTTATATTCTACAAATCATTTACCTTTTGGCAAAAGTAATAACTTTGAATATACATTTAAACAGAGTGATACAAATCATTTAAATTCTTCTTGAAGTGTTTGTGAAAAAATTATTTTCACCAAAACTTTCGTGTCGAGCAAAATTTGAAATTTTAGTATGACTTTAATACTGAATTAAAGCTGTTTCAAAATTATATGTGCGGATTCACCTTTCACTGTGAGGTTAAATTTAATATTTAAACAACAGTTATTGCAATTTTTAAAAACAATGACATTTTGGAAATTATATATTTCTAAAGTCACAAGATGCTCAGTGTGGGAACAAATTCCAAAAGAGGTAATTCAGCTTATCTTGCCTCAGCAGCCTTGTAGCAGCTCACCTCGTCAACGCCCGATATCATGGAAGACGGTGAAGAAGCGGTCAACAATGGGTGTAAGTTTATTGTCTATCTATATTCTAGTTTTCTAACATCTCACAGGGGGTGAAAGCACCTACAACGAGGGGAAGGGAATATTAGTTACAGCACAACTCACACCAATCCTTTTGCCATCAGCTGGTGTCAAGCACCATAAGAATGCTGCTGGTCCCAAGGCCATCTCAAAAGTCCTCTACATCCACAAGGACATGGAATTCCGGGACATGCTCAATAAATTTGTTTGTACCCTCAACCACCAGGATTTCTTCGACCATATGTGCTTTTTTTGCAGCAAAATCGTTCAAGTGCCTTTCAAGCTGCGTTACACGATTGCACGCACTGCATCTAAGAACCTTGAACTTCAAACTATTGTGGATTACACTGTGATGCTTGCAGAGGTGATCACGAAGCCACATCCTGCCATAGTCATGTTTATAGTGGAGACAAAAGTCAAGGTATGATTGCCACACTCTACATTACAGGCTGTTTACTACTATCTACACTCTATTTACAGGGTCTACATCAGGGTGAAGGTGATGAGGCATCCGAGAAAGACAATGATGAGGCAGGGCCGGGGGATGGGGTAGCAAAGAAGAAAGTGAAGGGACCATCAACAGAAGAAGTTGCCCAAGATAAATTCATTGCTAACCTTCAAGTTCTGTACCGGTGCGAGGACAGAAAATGTTCCTACAACTTCTGCTGGCTTAATGCCACACATGCGCGACATATCCACTTGACCCACCTTCATCTACGCACTTGGGCAGCCACTTTGGAAGGAAAAGAGGATGGTGTGGATATGGAGACTCCGCCAAACGTGAAGATCTTCGACTCTAGCCATGTTGGCAACAATGCAACTGATGCAAGTTCACTGGCTAAACAATATGTGGCCTCGTTACAAAGCCAGGACAACTCTCCCATTCTCAACTTCAAGGGACTCGCTGATGCCATCCGACAACTCAACCCATCTCTTGGCCATGAAAACCAACTACCTGTCGCTCCTGTCGTTCCTGTCATTCCAGCTCCAATTGATGCTAGTGATTGACATGAGTCTACCGCAGGTATTTCTCATGGACCCGCACCCGCACCTGTCAAAACCCGTACCTGCTCTGGCAGGTCAGGTATTGTGCGGGTACAGGTGCAGGTTACGGCCGGGTTTTGCAGGTATACAACGGATACAAGACCTGCCACGGGTGTGTGGCAGGTCTCTCACAATTATGTATTCAATATATACACTACAGATGAAATAAATATGGGGGGGGTGAGCAAACGCACTCACCCACCCACTCACCCCTTGCTGCCCTGTCTCATTGCGCCCTCTCCCTCTCCGTCGCTCACCCCATCCTTGCACAGGTTGGTGGGCGACGTGTTCAGAGTCGTGGTAGAGGTGGGTGGGTGGGTGACGTGTTCCGTGTCGTGGGTAGGTGATGCGTTCAGCGTTGTTGTGGTGGGAGAGGTGGTGGAGTTAGTGGGTGGGCAACATGCCGGCATCGTCATGGGAGGAGAGATAATAGAGTGGGTGGGTGAAGGTGTTGTGAGGTGGGTGGTGGAGGCAGGGATGTGTTGGCATTGTTGCCAGGTGCATGGTGTTGTTGGGGACGCATTTGCATCATTGATAGATGGGTAGTGGAGGTGGGTCTGCACTGTTGGCATTGTTGTGAGGTGGGTAGTGGAGGTGGGCGTCATCTTCAGTACTTCTGAAGTGGTGCTGGTGCTGGCCCATCCAGCACCATCTAAAATACAACTATTAGCATAGATTACTGTAGTTATATTGACTTACTTTATCCTCAACGCTGTTGCACAGCGTTGAGTTCGAATTGTTGTGTTGCTGGCATTGTTAGTCTTTGTTTGGCCGACAACAAAAAAAATCATGAAAATTCGAAAAACCTCTTGCTACAATACCCGCACCAAAACCCATGTACCCGAGCCACGGGTACGGGTTGGGTACAGGCCCGAAAATTGTGACCTATACCCATACCCGCTGTGACCCGTACCCGTGATCTGTGCGGGTTTCAAAACCCATGCCGATCACCAATTGCTGCGGCACTGGTATGTCGTGGTCCCCCTCCCAAAATGGCTCTTTCCGACTTCTGTTCTCAGTTCAACCTCTCTTCTGAGATCAAAGACAAACTCTCCTTGATCAACATTGTCGGCCCTCATCTTCTCCACCTTGTCAGTGACCAAGCTCTTCGAGGGAGGCGCACCTAGATCTTGGGGAACTCGTGGGCATTCGGGATGCTCAAGAGCAGTGGATGCACGAGGGAGAGCATGGTTGAATGGGGTTGGCAGTGTGTAATAGACTCGGGACTTGGAATCATACACTGTGCACATGCTTGTAACATTTACCTAGGTAGTTTAGCTTGTGAATGCACATGTTCTCGGATACAAACAGCATGGGCACATAGTGGATTGGCATGGCAATACAACAGTCACGGTGACACGTACAAAGGATCATGGTACATAGAACTACAGGTATCCAGCATGGGAATAGAATCCCCACGTCATCTCTGGTGTGATGATATCACGGCTGTGGTACAACTCGTAGTACATAGCTTTATCATCAAAGAAACTGATACCCTGACAACACAGATGAGACTTGATAGCAGAGAAGGTGAGTTCAATCAGATTGTAGTCGGGGGAGTAGGGTGATAAGTATTCAATTCGGCAGCCTGGAGGATGGTAAGATTGGGTGCAGTCAGAGATACTACACACGCACTGTAGCCTTCTATGAGCTGCACCACTTCATCTGAATGGTGAATCTTTGTGTTGTCCAGTACTATTACACTTTGAGGGCCGGGATAAGGATTTGTGAGCAGTAGCTAGATTATGTGTTAGAAAGCAATGCCAACAGTGAAGAACGAGGACTTACCAAGTCATCGTGAAGATACTCCAAGAACATCATTCGTGTGAACGATCCTTCCACAACACACAATGCAATTATGCCTTTGTCCAATGCAATCGCTGCCAGCAGGGACAAACAATGTTTCCTCACAAACAGATCATGTTTCTCCACTCTCACCCCTGCTGCAGCTCTACCCCAAAGCCATGCATATGTTCGGTCATCCTTCAACACCTCATCTAAAAAGATCAAGCAAGGAGTGGGATATTGACCGATCCCGCGCACGAAGTCAGCGTGCTTGATTGGATCACATTCAGCAGCTAATTTTTGAACTTGTTTGACCCAAAAGCCAGCTCTCTCGAAGGTGAGGTGGATGGTTGAAAATGATGCCGGGAGATAACACCATTTTTGGAGGTGTTTTGAATATTTGTCAAGGAACAGTGTGGGGTTATGTTGTGCTAAGGAAATCAAGTAACAAACATCAACAGAGAGGAGACGTTGAGGACGTCCTTTGTTGACTGGAGGCACACATGAAACACTGCCAGTCAAGTGATGACAATGACGGATACAGGAAAGGGTAGAGAGAGAAATGCCCATGATACGACCAACTTCCTTGTCAGAATCCCCGCGAGCACAGAGACAAAGGGCAGCGAGCTTTAGATCATCGCTGATCTTGCGGTTACCCATGGTGCTGGTAGCTGGTACCAGTGCTGAGGCAAGATAAGCTGAATTACCGCTTTTGGAATTTGTTCCCACACTGAGCATCTTGCAACTTTAGAAATATATAATTTCCAAAATGTCATTGTTTTTAAAAATTGCAATAAATGATTTTCTGTAAATAACATTTGGGTAAACCCTTGAGAAATTACTTTAAATCGGGGTTAAATCTTGACACAGAGCAGACATGAGTGATCGACTGCAATGTTAAAATAATCATTATATGTACTGCCCAAAACACCGTAGCGCGCCCCTAAGCCTAATCTCCATGTTAGGCCCGAAATCTTGGAGGTCGAGGGAGGCGGATAGTACTCGTATAGTAGCTCCCCCTGCCGTAAAAGCAGGAATCACAGTGTAAATTACCAGTCTGCACAAGACCGATCGTGAGGAAGCAAGTGAACGGTGCGTCGCGGTATCAACTCACATATAGACATATGTTCACGTTGGAATCGTGGTAGCAATCCCGAGATAGTTGGGCATCTACAAATCGGCTCCTCTTGGACGATATTTTCCGCCACTCCGATCTCGAATTGAATTTAGCTCGAATTCGTGCTCCACAGGTTGCTGCGGCATATCCCTGAAGACGATACTCGATAGCCCGCTATCAATCGTTGGGCCATCTTGGCCTAGCTTGAGCTCTCGGAAAACCCGACATGACATGAGGCTGGCAACGGTGACGTTAAGCGGCACAGTGATGCCCTTCCACTCCGACTCATCCGACACACAGAAAAGGACTAGTGCAGTGCTCATGGTGAAGCTGCTCACTACGCTTCAAGTCGATAGTATGTCAGATTCCGGTGAGTGTCAACGTGACGAAACACTCACAAATAATACAATTGGCCACTCTGTAATAAGACTTTCGAGATCCAACCAAGGCCATCGCCTGTGACGAAGGACCACACACGATCTTGCCACCTATCGAAGTGTGCGAGCGACGCGAGCTGCCACGATATCGAAAGATACATAATTGTATCATATACGGCCATAGCCATATATCCATACGCATCGATGTGGAGGGCGCTGAGGGGCCGAATCGAATCGTCGAGACCTATACATTGTTTTATACCTCTTGTGCTTTCGATTACGAAGGCGGTTAGGATGCCCAGCCAGCACAAACCGAAAATTGCCGTGACGTAATTGTTGTTCATATATATGGCACGAAGACGAATGAAGAACAGGGCAGAGGCAGCTGGCATCATCACCATGTTAAGGGGCGCTAACATGCAACATGACACATTTACGACAGAGCGCGACTGACTCTCTGGGAAGGAAAAAAAGTCAACCCTGTCGAAAATATGGACACGCAAACAAACGTACCAGCTGCCGCAACAAAAGCGACGGAAACAAATATTATGGGACAGATGCTGTAGGAAACAAAGTACAGTAAAATACTCGCTTCTCGATTCTAACACCACTGATAACTCACCGAACCAGATAATACAGCACGTTCACAAAATATTTGCGGTCTCGTTTACCACGACAAACCATTTCATATTCGTCGGAAATCGCGAGCAGCCATTCCCACAGACATACCTGTAGGACACTGTTATCAGAAATAAGCAGCAACATCACAGGATGGCAAACTTGCCGTCAGACACCCCACTAAGACATACTGCATCGCCTGAGCGAAAAAAAGACTCTGTGTTACTGCGGATGATGCCGGTGCCAAGGGTTCGAGGGTAGTTATGATGGTATCCCCCATCATAGATGAACCAGACATCATAGGATACTCAGCGCTCGGCTTGAGCGTTGAGAACGTTGACAGACCGACTTTCAGTTCGTTGTCAACTAAATATCCTCTTGTTCGGATTTGGCTTTGCTACCCGAGGTGCCTAGCGCACCTGTGATTCCCACACAACTTGCCTATGGTGCGAATCACTTACTAATAAGAGCCTGACCGGCAACAAAAACATCGCTCGATTTTTCGAAGATCCCACACTTCGGCATGCCCCGTGTGACAGTCCAAACTTGGTTGTCTCATAGATTAATAAATAATATTATAAGAATCACGATAAGATCTTGTGCATGGACCGCAATCGCGAAATCATCCATCGTCGACACCAACTCTGTCACCAGATGGTTGTCATTATTGCAATGATACAAGTACTCATCACCTCTACTTTGTTATATGCCGGACCCCTCTATGATAAGACACCTTATCATACATCCACCCTTACTGGCGTCGCATGGGTGTGTGAATTGCTTGAGGGCCACCCGGAATGCATTCGAAATGAACTCGGAGTGCACAAGCATGTCTTTCACCAGCTCATTGAAGAACTACAAAAGGCTGGCTACACTTCAACAAGAAACGTCACTCTCAACGAGCAACTGGCGATGTTCCTTTACACATCCGTAACTGGTCTTTCCATCTGGCATGTAGCTGAGCACTTTCAGTGCGCAACTGACACAGTATCACGGTATGAGTTATTTCTATTATTTATCCCATATTAACTCGAAAAAAATAGCTACTTCTTGAAGATGCTCTTCTTTTTTTCCTCATCCCCATTCTACACCAACAATGTTCGGTTACCAACCAGCAATGACCATCTCCCCCGTCATATGGCCGAAAATCCCAAATTCTTTCCCTTCTTCAGAAACTGTCTCGGCGCAATCGATGGAACACATTTCGCCTCCAACCCTTCAGCGGCTGAACGCCAAGCGCACCACGATCGCAAAGGGGCAGTTACCCAGAACTGCCTTTCCATATGTAATTTTGATATGAGATTTGTGTATGTATTTCCGGGTTGGGATGGATCTACATCTGACTCGACTATGTTCCACGATGCTCGTGTTACTGACCTTCCAGTCCCGCAAGGGAAATATTACCTGGCTGATGCTGGGTTTCCAACAAGCAGAACCCTCCTTCTTCCGTTCCGAGGTGTGCGTTATCACCTGGCTGAATGGGAACGCGCTGAACTCAGGTCAGTGCCCACATTATTTATTTTGTAGCCTACTGATAACTACGGATTTATAGACCTGTGAACGCTGAAGAGCTCTTCAATTTGCGTCATTCATCTACATGCAATGTAATCGAGCGGATGTTCGGTGTTTTCAAGCGTCGTTTCCATATTCTGGTGGTCCCGCCGGAATATGACATGGAAACCCAAGCACGGCTTCCTGCCTCTCTCGCTGCACTCCATAACTTCATCTGTGACCACAATCCTTCGGAGATAGAGGATTTTGACGAAGCCAACGATCAGGGTAATGCACAAGGGGGCAAGGGGGACTTGGCTGACGGCATTCCACGGAGGGCTGAGAGGAGGGAAGCGGATGAAATGCAAGATAGGATTGCGAATGCCATGTGGGAGGACTATCTTAGGGAGCTTCGTGAATGTGGATTGATATAAGGTTTC
Organism: Hygrophorus pudorinus; assembly: GCA_003314045.1. Classification (NCBI taxonomy): domain Eukaryota; kingdom Fungi; phylum Basidiomycota; class Agaricomycetes; order Agaricales; family Hygrophoraceae; genus Hygrophorus; species Hygrophorus pudorinus. The sequence goes on from QLPF01000898.1 coordinate 18,572, forward strand.
TGATCGTGCTCGCAGCGTGGCCAATATGCAATTCCTACTAGTTTGTACTTTTCTTCACTTTACTTGTATGATCATCACAATTTGCGTGTTTGAGAGAGTCAGAGTACACTACACAAGATATATACAACATACAACATGTAAGGCATACAAGGGAGAAAGATACAGGCGGCAGAATAGTGTACAAGCAGGGTGGGGGGCAGGGGGGAGGGATGACGATGGCAACGACGCTAAACATACAATCTACTCAAACATATCATCAATAGGACTCAACGGCAGGAAACCCAAAGACTGTTGCAGCTGCTTCTCAATCCAACCCCTCCGAACGTCCTCACGAAATAAAGCAAGATAGGTGTCTGCGGCTTCAGTGGAGCATTTGAATAAATCGACCAGTGCTGTCAAGCGTGGAATATCCATGTTTGGCTCGTCGGTCTAAAGCTTATGCATAGCTTTCACTCTCCGTTCTGGCAAGTTGTCAGATATAGCTGGCAATTGTTGCTGCTGCTTTGAAACAGAGATGAGATGTGCGCCAAGTCCATCAAGGGTTTCGTTGAGACGGTTTATGACGGCCGAACCACCACCAGCTTTCTTCTTTTTGCGTGACATAGACGTGAACAGAGACAGGGATGGACTGACATTATCGGTGCTGCCGCCATCAAGGGCAGAGCGTTTGAGTTTGCCAGTAGAGCTTGAACTGGAACGAATACTGGAGGAGGGGAGGTTGGAAATTACTGATGGACTGATAGCTGAAGTAGGAGGCAGTGGCGGTGACATGAGGGGGTGAGGTGGTGTGGTAGGAGCCTGAGATGAATGGCCAGCGTCATTGCTGGTACCAGCCTGAGAGGCAGCACCGCTGCCCGTGTTAGAAACGGTCAAACGTGTTGTAGTGACACCATGAGTTTGCTCGCTTGGGTGAAAAACGTTCGCATTGCGAGAAGCATGCGGCATCAAGTCGTACATAGTGTCGAAATGGCGGAAGCCATGGTTTTTAAAAGGTTTGACCTTGTGGTTGGCCTGCCAGTGACGTAGTTCAGTATGCGCGATAATAGATTGGATAAGGTGAGCATGTTACCTTCTCGAGAAGCTTGTATGCTTGCTCAGTCTGCACACCAATATTGAGACCATACCTATCATCCCATGCAAATCCCGACAGGTTCTTGAGGGTGACTACAGTCTTGTATGATTCCTGTAACTGTAAGAAAAGCATCAGTATAGTTAAGATAAGGAATACCAACTGAATGGTCTACTTACCCGGGCCCACTTGCCTTTGCAAGCATCCGCTGTCTTGACCCCACCCTTCGTGGTGAATTTCTTCATATGCACGGCAGTAGCAGTCCATGTAGATTTCTTAAAATTCGCCCCATCCCCTGCTGTAGGCTTCTGGTCGACGAGGAACTGAATGAGTTCTTCCTCGTTGACATCAGTCCAGTGGCAATGGCCTGGGGCTTTCCCTTCGTCAGCAGGATCCCCGACTAGAGTGTCGCCGGGAAGCCCTTCTTCAGACGTGGCTGGGGGGGGACCTTGGCGAGTTTGCATGTCCATAGTCTAGTGATAAGAGATAAGAAATTTTATTTTATCAACTACTAAAAACGTTGGTATGTGTCACACGGGGCATGCCGAAGTGTGGGATCTTCGAAAAATCGAGTGATGTTTTTGTTGCCGGTCAGGCTCTTAGTCACTGCTACTTTTGTGCAAAAAATATACAAAAATAAGGAAAAATCTGAAATTTATTCCCTCTTGGGAGAACACTCCTTTTGATAGGCCGGAAAGATCCCCAAGAGGAATTGAATTTAAACTCAAAATATAGAGAGGAATTTTCCATGTTTAGACCTGATTTTGCACGGTCCAAGGGAATGTATACATATGCTATGCTACACTAATCAAATGCATTTGCAACACCCTCGGGAATGTGTCTGTGTGATTTGTACTTCGTGAAACTGAATTTTTGGACCTGAACTTGAGCATCATGTGTCCCAAGGCCCAACCTGTAAGCTTCAATCCATTGAAACATTCAAAGAGAATCTACTTGAAAGCACTTGGCTCTGTGCACATCCATACATAGTGTTGCTGCAGCTGGCTAATTTACCCTTTATTCGCCAGCCATAGCCACAAGCCGTACATAGCCGGCTGCGGTTGTCTACGGTCGGTGCACAGCCGGTATATATTATAAAAAATCTTATTTTTCTATTTAAAAATATTTACTGGCAGGAGCCAGCATTTCGCTGGCTGAGCCTGGCTCTGCTGGCATGTATGTAGTTTACAGTAATAAAGTTGAATGCCCTCTGTTGAAGGGCGCAGGGGTGGGATATGTGGTGGGTGGGGCCTGGTGGGTGAAAACGAATGCCCTGCACTCTGTTGAAGAGTGTGGGGGTGTGATTGGTGGTGGTGTTGAGGCCAAGGTGGGTGACGTGGCTGGTGTGGGTGATGAGGGATGGGGCGGTGTGGTGGGTGACGGGGATGACATGGCTGTCTCATTTTTGATGCGAGACTGCCAGTAGGGGTGCGACTGATGAGGCAGGATGGTGGTGGTGGAGTGGAATGAGAAACAACATTGCTGTCTCATGTTTGATGCGAGACAGCCAGTGGGGGTGTAGGTGACGAGGCGGGATGGTTGTGGTGGGGTGGAATGAGAAACAATGTTGCTGTCTCACGTTTGATGTGAGACAGCCGGTGGGGGTGTAGGTGATGTTGCCGTCTCATATTTGGAGCGAGTCGGCAGGCGTTTAGTTGTGGTGGTGCCGGCCTTCGCGTTCATGTTGGTAGTGAATGGCACGGGTAACCCGCAGGCTGAAATGGGGTTACCCGTACCCGTACCCGCTCTACCTGTACCCCTGCGTGCGGGTCAGGGTAGGGTAGGGGTATATCTAAGAGGGTCGTGCGGGTCAGTGGGTTTATGCCGGGTTCACAGGTTACCCTGGGGTCTATGTCATTAAGCTGGGTACAGACAGAAAAAATGTGTATATATTAATCCTCAAGCTCCTGAACCACATCCCAGCCTTCCTCAAGGTCTTCCTCTTCACCCACCACATCTGGAAGCTGCCCAACAGCAAGCACATCTTTGTTCTTCACATAACCGAGCTTGCTCCAAGTGCCAAGGCACATGAGTGCACGAGTGGTCTGAGCAGACAGATGGTTTCAGACATGTGACAATAGAATCCGTCCCTTGCTGAACACACGCTCAACATCTGTAGATGTTGCTGCAGACAGTAATTAATTAATGTATTAAACAGGGGAATATATGTACCTACCTGGAATGCAAAGATAGTCAAGGGCCATTCGGGATAGATTCGGGTAGATGTGCTTCCACTCGGTCCACCACATTAAAACGTCGCTGACGATTTCAGTGTCTGTGCTGAGATAACAGTCACTTCATCACCTACTTCCCTCCGTTGGTCCTTTGCAAGTGACGGCAGGTCATTGAATACGTTGCAAGACTGCTAGTAGATATTATTCTCAGGTCTTCAATTGATGAGAATTCCGCACCTTAGACTCAGACAGGACGCGCTGTGATTTTGTAATGGGGTCAACAGGTGTACAGTTCACATATGAGCATCTGAATGTGGTGCGGACAATCCTTTCCGCTTCTTCAATCCACTCTGGCTCCCAATTGACCCTTTTGAAGTACTGTAATTTATGGTGGGGGTGTAGAACTAGATGTTTCATCAGTGGATTACTTACTTACTAGCTGAGTCGCACTGAAGTTGCTTACCCATTGCAATCCGATACATTTTGGATTGATTTGTTTTGCTGTAGTAACGGTTCAGAGTTTTTTTCGCAAGTGCAAGCGCACCACGAATTGACAACTCAAAATTCTTGTTGAGGGAGTTGTCGGTGAGGATCTCATCGATGTGGTCCATGGCCACGATAACAATGGCGAAGCTGGGTGTTGAACGTGAGAAGAACAAGGTTGTGTCTTTGAAAACCTACGCAACCGGCATTGAGAAGTGAGGAGTGGCCGCATCAGGAATGGGCATCCGAAGGTGTAAGATTTATGACAAGGAGCGGCATCCGAAGGCGTAGGATCAATGGGAGGATAAATACAAGGAGCGGCCGCAAAGGTGTAGGATTGATAGGAGGATAAATATATTGCAGGATCAATATGAGGATAAATATTTTGCATGAAAAATCAATCAGTGTTTGTATTTAGAATAGGGTAAATGTTGTACGCACCTTCAGGACCAACATCAGCTGCTCTGCTATCGTCCATTCTTCCGCAGACAACTCATACTTCCTCAAACCCATTGCTTTGTCCCCGCAAATAGTGTCAACTGCCTCCCTGTATTCGAGAGCGAATGACATCATGTTGTAAGTCGAATTCCACCTTGTTGAAACATCCCGTGGCATCATTCGTGCCTTGACACCCAGTTTCGTCAAGACCGCCCACCATGCTGGCAAAATAATGGTGGTGGAGTGCAATATTGCAAACACGATTTTGCGTAGCTTCATTGCAAAGGTGAGTGTCCTGCTATTGGAAGAAATTTTAATGAGAACCAACTTCACAGGATGAATGTTTTCTGCTAATGCTCCGCATTCATTATCACTTAGTCCCTCTTGCTCATCAATCCATCTATCAGCATCTGCCTTGCCATCTTCATCTTCGCCTTCCTGTGTGTTTCGTTCTGCTTGTGTCAAAAGCTCCTCAAACTCAATGCCATTTCCAAGATCCTTCAGTTCGTCGGCAAGAGCACTGTTTGCCAAGTCTTTTGGTAAATCGAATTGCCGAATCACGGTCTGTGCCATTAGACTGACGACATGATTAAAGCAGCGCATCTGGTTTGAAGCACCTGGAAAGCTGACTATCATGTCAGGCAGCGTGCCTATCATGGTATCATTAATTGATGCATTATTGCAGGTGATGCCAAGTACCTTGAGCATTTAGTAAGATATGATCATGTAGAATGAGTCGCTGGAAAACTAACTGACCTTGTCCGAGATACCAAAGTCATCTATGATTTTGGCAAACGCCGCCGCCAAATTCAAACTGGAGTGGGATTGTGCTACCTCAACAAGATCCAGCAACATGCAGACAGGTAAGCCATTTGTTTTGAGATGAACAGTCACAGCGACAAATGCCTTGTGATTAGGAGATGTCTATGCATCTGTGGCAAAGCTCAGTGCCCCTGTGTGTTCTTGTAACATCTTCACGATTCGACTGTGGGTTTTTGCAAAAACCTTCTTGACATCTCGTGAGACCGTGGAAGGTGACGGTATGTATTGGTCAGGTCTCCCTGTCTTCATCAATGAATTAAACCCTCTGTCACTAACAATATTGAAAGGCCTTGTGCTCTCAGAAACCCAACGAACAATTTCAGCCCTGCAAATCGGCCTCTATCAGCCAAGCTACCAAATTTGGACTGCTTCTTGAACGCATCTAGTTTCTGTTTTGTTGTACTGTCGGTGAGAATAAACCACCTTCTCTTTCCCCTTTCTTTCAAATGATGCCATGATTGACCCCTGGTCTAGACCTTTGATGGAGGTTGCACGAATAGCATCAGCATCACGAGTGTCATCAGCACTTGCAACAACATCCTCCCCCCAACACTTCCAAGCGTGTTTGCATAGGTTGCTGGTTGACTTGGCATCACCCTTATCCAGGAATCGTCGAACGGAACGTGTCCGATGCTTGCAGTCCACAGCTGCACATTGAAATGAATGGCATCGCCGATTATCAATGTATTCTATGAGGGGAGCTATCCTGAAGAATGCATATATTGGTGCTGTCCAGTCTTTGGTGAGTCTCTCTACTCTCAACAGTAAGTACATCAATGATGAGGAAAATTAGATTTACAGGGGATGGAAGCCGAGGAAAAGGCAAAGACCGACACCATCATCAATGCTGAGGGGACCACGGTGGCAGAGGCCACTGTTGCCACCGCATTGTCACCAGTGGTGCTCGTTTTCACTCCGACTGGCATTCAGGCTGACACGTCGACAAGTGACGAATTAGCATTGGAAGCAGGGGAGATCAAAGAGTAGGGTGGGCATGAGGTT
>QLPF01000903.1:0-75092 GCA_003314045.1 Hygrophorus pudorinus
CACGTCCAGACGAATCAAGATCATCAGTCTTGCCATAAACCTTTACTGCAACGGTCGCCGTTGGATGCATTGGAGCACTGGACCATTATCTCTGAGTATATAATTATGTCAGTGCATAAGTTGTTGGCTTACGTCGTGAGATGGGCAACGTTCACTGGCATCAGAGTCAAGCACAAGAGGCCATCGATAATCAGGAACTGAGTAGCATTTGGGCACGTTGCAGACCGGAGGCAATTTAAATGCTATGCCAGTGGCCGCTTGTCAAGATGTCAAGACCGACCACGTACTACGCCGGCTGGGGCCCTGGGGCCTCAGGTCCTTTCTTTCTACTCAATACTTACTCGCCGTACTATCGCAACACGCCCGATACCAAATCCAATCCGCCATAACCTCTTCATGTAAGGACCCCAAGTGCCCAACGCAGATCCTCGCGCGCAGTGGTCCAGGTCCTCGAGCTCCAAGGGGTGCGGCCGGTGCGGGCTGGCGAGGGTCAAGCCATTTGACGTTCCTTCGGATGAGGTGTGGAGTCAAGGAGGTTTCGTAAGTTATTTTCAAACTGGGAAGAGAACAGTTGGATCATCCGGATGTTCAGTGATCCAATTTCTGTTGCTTCTGCTATCCGCACTTGGCTCTGGCCCATCGCACATGCTCTAAATATGAACCACACTCACTCAGATATCAAAATAATTGCGTAACGAGCAGGTTCACATACAGCACATCTACCTAAATGTTGATTCTTCCAGATCTATCTCCCTACTCTCCTGCGTCAGTTCACAAGGCGTACACCACAACGCCGAACAACAATCCCCACACGTGCCGCCCTCGATATTGTAGCGTGCGCGGATGGATGACCGGGTCGAGCACTGTTTACGTTGGGCACAATCAAGCAATCCCAGCAATACTCATGAAAATCCACAAACGCACCTGCATAGCCCATCCAAACCCGAAACCCGTAACACAGGCATGGCCCACGCACGTGCCAGTGCAGCAACCGCCGCCATGCTCAGGGTCGGGGTGCCCATGGGAATTAAGGTAGTCCAGTCGTCGTTTGCTCTGTGCGTAGACGATGCAGGGGCAGAACCACGAGAGGCAGACTGACAGTGCAGCATGTTAGAAATAATCGGATAGAAAGTGAGGAGGTGCTCACAAGTCCCGAGGTCCCCGCCGCAGCTGCAGAAGCCGTGACTCCAGTCCCTGCCGCTCTTGCCAACGGGGAGGTTCTTGGCATTCCTGTTTCCTTGCACCTGCATCCCGGGGTTCGCCTGGGGCTGTTGCTGCTGATAATTGTTATTGTAGTTCGACTGCAAACAACGGCTATGAGTCCATGCTAGGAAAAACGATGCTACTAGTGCCTACCATTATAATGAGATTCGGTGCAGAGTTCTTTCAAAGTTTCAATGTGGGTTGTAAAAAAAAGGGGACGAACGAAACCAGCGTTCGGGCACAGCTAAAATTTAAGTGGGAGCGAAGGGGCGAATAGTACTAGTGCGGCCGTGGCATTTTGCGGACTAGATTAGGGCGGCGCCAGATTGCCGGTACTGGCAGTGCCATAACTTGAGCCAGTGAGGCCCCTATCAAAACAGCCTTGGAATACTACTTGGCGTGTTGTCTTCTGGAGGACATCAATCAGAATTCTTGGCTCAGCGCTCGAAGCTTCATCATGATCATCTGAACTGAATGTGTTCTGGCTGAATGGCCTGATTTAGCTTGACGTTGGATAGCCCCCAATAAAACGATGCACTTTATAATTATAAGTTGACGATCTTGTTCTGGCTGTATCAAGGTCTTAGTTAACGACAGAGTGGATGAAGAGCAGCGTACAGACCGAGTGCTTGAACCACAGTTTCGAAGTGAGAGTCTCACCCTACAAGAATGTTATGAGCTGTCCCATGAGTATGGTCTCAACGGATCCTCACTAATGATCCTGCACCTTGCCCTCCGGCTTCCTAGTCCTAAAAACCCCCCTCTTCCGTACCCCATCCAGAATCATGTCCACATTCCGCCTATCCCTCTCCTCATTCCTCCCACCATCGGAGTCCGCGATCCTCCTCCTCCCTAAAATAACCATCAACAAAACCCCAAACACACATATCCACGAACGCTCACCTACGATAGCCCAATTGCGCGTACTAGGAATCCGCAACATCTCACACTCGACCTCCCACCCACAATGCACGCTCAAACCCGCCAACCACACCCGATACATCGAGTACGAGCTCCCGCCCCCGCCCTCCGCGCCCAGGTTGAGCGTGTCTTCGAAATCGGCTTTAGAGGCGTAGGTAAAGTCCAGGGGGAACGCCGGCGTACTCGACCGCTCGTACCGCCCGTCGAACGTCCACGCGCAGCACGGGATGGACAGGTAACCAGACGCAGAGTGTAGTGTGGCGAGCACGGGGAGCCATGGCGTGAGCTCGTCGGCGTGGTTCCCGATGAGGAACACGCCCTGGGTGATGAAGGGACCGTCGGGCGATGGTGAAGGTGTGGAAGATATCGTTGGGTCGAGTGCGTGGATGTGCAGGCGCGCTCGGGTGGGCTCGGGGTAGTGCGCCCAGGATGTGCGCGCGCGCACGTCGATCCCATGCCCGGTGTAACCTTCTGTGGTTAGGATGTGGGTCAAGAGGCCGTTGCCGCATCTGTCGATGAGGAAGGTAATCAAACTCAATCGCATAATAATACCATCACGAAAGCACACCCTAAGTCGAGAAAACCGCCGGGGGGACGGGGCCAGGTGTGCCAAGGCACAGCATCTGGCGAACCCGTAGGCAAATCCGCCTCTGCCGTAAATGTGTCTTTCCAAAGCAACATCAAGAACGTCGCGATCCCAATATCCTACATCCGCATGAGCAAGTGGACTGGAATGAGCTGCCTGGCACCCTCACCTCGAAAACATGTTTCAACGGGTCCGTAACCTCCCGCCACTGACCGACAAGGTGCTTATGCCGCTCGCGCATTACGAGGTACAGATCTTGGTATGCCTCTCGCGGGACGAGACAATCGTGCCGCACGCGTTTCGTGTAGTTCGTCACAGCACCCCAGCAGTACCGGTGTAGGGTGTCGAGGAGCATCAGGCATGTTCGGTAGAGCCGCGAGCTCGGATGGGTTGGGGTGTTTGGGAGAGGGAGGGCTTCGATTTGTAGGAAGGACCCAGGGTCGGACGCGATGTAGCGGAAGGCGAGGTGCGAGACGGGTGGGTGGTAGTAAGGAAGGGACGAGCCCGGGGTTACTAGTGGTGTGAGGAGCAGTGTGGATGGGGTGTCCGTACCGTATGCATACAGAGTGCAGAATTGCTCTAAACTGGCATCTCGGCATGGTCGTCGAGGTAAGAGTCTCCGATGCACGAGCTTCATCGGACGAAGATCAACGAGCGCAGGAACGAGTGCTGGGAAGTTGGAGGTGTACTCAGATAGAGTGTCAGAACGTAGGATGAGCGTCGAGTTGTATTCCGGGTGGTGGATTAGCTGGGATACTGCTATTTCGAACTGTGTTGGTGGTGAGCTTGTTGTAAACTGGATGATAATGGGAGATGGTTACCAGCTCCGGCGGACAGTCTGCGGGGCAGCTGATGAGTGGGATCCAGATGGATCCGTCATTGCTGGTCAACGGCGGGCATGACTTGGACGGTGTCGATGGGTCGAATCGCGGTCGTACTATCGATATCGGAGATGTCATCACGCTACTTGAACTTGAACTGGTATTCTTATACCTTGTACAATTGTCAGTGTGAGCAAGATATATATTAATGGTCGTATTCGTGATAAGTGATATAGGTGGTACAGCCAAATGCTCAAAGCTGACCTGGCTCATTCACTGGTGCATACTACCTACGGGTCAGCTAGCCAATGACGAGAATGGGAGGCAACGCACACTTAGCATCCAACGCTGAACTTTCGTACGACTGGCCTCTTGCGCGCATAACTCTGCCTCCTTTTCTCGTCTCTGTTGTTCTGCAGCTATGGCGCGAGGCGTAGTCCCATTCAGCATCATGGACAGATTATAGACGGCATCCATCGCTTTAAGCATCTCATCTGACATGTCATGATGTCTCCGGGCGGTGTTTTGTCTATGCAGGGTTTTACGGCTCCCATAGTCGCCATCACCAGAGTCGTCACTGACTTCGTCATCGTCAGGCTCGGGAACAGGGATGGATTCATAATGTTCCGCAAAACAAGCCTGCATGAGCTTATCAATTTGAGGACCCTCGCCCCAGCGCCGATAGGCAGCGATGCCGTACATAAAGTCAAGGGTGATGTTGGGCGGTGGGGAATCACCAGTACCAGTCATAGCAGCGTCACGGTCTCGAACCGGATACAAACTATTGTCCTGCACCAAGTGCTGAAGGGTGATGCGATTAGATGGCACGTCGCCCGTCTCGACCCTGGGGATGTCGGCAGGATCCAAAGCAAAGTTGGGAGTCTAGAAGTCATTTAGCTTAAAAATGCTTAAATGATGTCTCCTGACATACTTTCAGGAAGGCAATAGCACCATGGCTGAACTTGGAATGCAGGTCCTTTCGCAACCCTGAACAACCGCATTGATGTACTAGAGTTGGGCTAAGTATAACCAAGAAAAAATAAAGTTTTGAACCATACCTCGTCACCCTTACTTTTGGGTATGATGTGCACTGCGTCGCAAAAATCCTTATCCTGCAGGGTGAAGACACACCTCGGACCATCGCGGTTCACGACATCCTGACGAAAAGCGCTACGGCGCGTAGTTAGCTCAGAAGACGTGATTTTGTCATTCAATGCCATGTAGTCGACGAGATGATATTTCGCTACAGCAACAATTGAATCGTCAGTAAGGCAAAGCCTTGAGAAACATGCATTACCCTGAGGAATATAGTAATATGCTTCAGCAATGGGATCGTGGCTATCATAGTCGATGGCGTGACCACTAGGGGTTTCGGCAAGATGTCCAATGGCCCCACAAACTGCGAATGTAACATATCGAAGCCATTTAACATGGTTTACGGAGAGCCTTTCAATGTCATTGGTGGGGATGGAGAGTGTCAAGACATAGCTGCCATCTTCCACACGTAAATAAATCTTGACCATCGTTGACAAGTCTAGTCTCGAACTTGAATAGGAGCCCTCTCCTAGACGTACACCAAATATGCAATGGGGAGATCAAGGATATACGAAATTTGAGTGAGATCTCATCATTATCTCACCAAGGTTTCCATCTAGAGCTGCTTCGTGAAATCGCACTGTGAACGCTGCTGGCAGTCGTCTGCTGTCGGTAGGTCACACTTCAATTTTTCGATATACAATGTTCTCAGCGTAACGACAGCCACTGAGCGATCATGGGAGCGACCATACGTCGGGAAAGCAGCGGTTGCTCTTTGGAATCATATCCAAATGCACCAACAAAATCACGACACACAGGGTGGATCCGTGTACGCCCATTACGCTGCTTGTATGGGTAAATCCCGAGCCGTCGATGGGATGGCTAAAGAGCACTTCGTGATACCGGTCAATACCAGGGATCCAAATTCGCAAGGTGTGACCATAGCTATCCTCTGACTTCATGCTTATACACACCGGACATGGCTAGGTTTTCCGATAAAGAAGTTCATCACTTTCTCACACATCCCCAGTCCAAGCACGACGCCTGGTTGCGAGCGCACATCTTCTTAATATCTCTTTTCATCCAGACAACAAACACAGTCCGTGACCTTCTAAGGAATGGCACCAGTCCCGGCGATCTTCCTGGGAAGTTTCGGCTCTTCATGACAGACGGCCAAAAGATGCAGCGTCACAGAACTTCTATCAGGAAGTGGTACGAAAGGTAAATCAGGTGTGCATGTTATCAACCCCAACCTCTGTATTATATTCGCCCAAATTGTGTTACGACGGTGAGTCTAGAATCATCTTTCCTCGGAGAATCTTGCGTGTTCATGAACTTCTAGATAGTGATCCACTTTCAGTCCTTGATGCGGCCGATGAGTTGATAAAATGTTTTCTCGACGAAGAGGAAGACCGCCTGTCGCCTTCTCTAATGAGACAATCTGCTAGGTTGATGGAGAAAGCGAGAGCACGACTCCAGGCACTTTCACTTTCGAAAACTAGTCAACCAGCGATGATACCGGCAGTTGATGAGGCCCACCCGTTGACATATGCGGGCGATCAGGACGTGACCTGGACTGCGTTTTCGGAACTCCGCCGCGCCTTGAGGTCACCAAACGAGCATCGGCTCTTTTCTCTTTTCCTTTCGACAACGGGCAAAATCTCTCAGTTCACGGCCGCGAAACGGGATGATTCATCCACACGCGTGCAGATGGGGAAGCTCAGCTCAATCATGCCTTTCACCGACCTTTGGTTTCGATCAGCTAGCGTCGAAAATCGCCACGGACGGCTCGTGCAGTTTGGAAGATGTTGCTAAAATTGAGCACATGGTGACCCTCGGGCGTCCTATGTAAGAGTTTCCTTTCGTTCTCGAATAACAAAAGTGATTCCGAACTGAGTATCACAATAGGTTCTGTACTCGCTACCAATTGGCGGAGGAAAACGACATCAGGCTTCGCATTGTTCGTTTTGCTATTGAAAAACTCCTCAACACCACCAAGTCCTCTAATTATCTTAGTCCTGCTCAAGAATTGGCCTGTCTTTCTCAACGCATGCCTATCGAGTTTCACTCAACTTCGCTCGAGACGAGGAACAGAAGCAGGTGGAGTCGCATATGCGGGTTTGCCTCAAGGTGTTACCCGGCTTCGAGAGCATGGTTACCACTTCTCCATCAGATCCTATCCTCTCGGAAGCTGCCTACGAGGTCATGTCCAAGTCAGGCTTCAACGCACCAAAAGCGCTTCAAAATGTGATGTCAGGCTTCTCTGTACATCAAGGCGACAGGGGTGAATTCGTTGTCATGCTTCTTTTCACCCTCGCCAGAGACCAAGCAGTGGCACGGCAACTTTCTCATCCTGGAAAATCCACGTGTCATCACCGTCACAAACTTCCTGCAACATCTATTTCAGCAGAGCGGCAGGATGATGTCTGCTTTGCCCTCAAACGTTCATCTAGGGGCGAAAAAATTCTCTAAAATGAGGCTGGACGATGCATTTGACGATTCTCGAATTCATTTCAATCATTTCATCAGCACTGCATCGTCAACCGTAAATATCATCTCTCGAGGTGCCGCGGTATTGTGCGGGAACAATCAGGCTGGCATTGACGGCCTTGTTCCCTTCGTTTACAGAGACAGTCGCCTGCAGATTCAGAACATCGGTGTCATCCTATGGCAGTCGTCCTACACATCTCTGCCCGTTCCCGCTCTATTCGATGCCATGAATCCGTTCCACTTGGGGATATTCGACCAGGCCGACGAAACCGAAATCATTCCCGTCATACGAATCGTTTTCGCCCTGGCTGGAGAACCTGAGATAGTCATACTGGGGCAGGCGTACGATATCTGGCGTTCGGGTATCTCGTCGGAAGTCCAAAGGCCGGTAACGGCGGCGGCGGAGTCGCTCTGGGCCTCTCTTGTACTGGCTTCACATGGATGGAGGGATATCTACAATGTCGGCACACCGGACACGCAAGCTTTGAGGATGTCGATGAATCCGAGGGATCCGCCTTTCTGGGCTACTTGGACTTCTCTTTCAAGCTAGTCGGGTCATGCATGATGGATTGATAGATATTTGTACAACTTGAAAACTCCTTTTTGTATACGGCCATGAGTCAATAATAATGTAGCATTTAAAAGGGATGTCCCGATTTGGAATAGTTATCTCTTTTGCACAAATGTTGGCGGTGACTATTCGGCCCGCACCACACAAGAAAACGGGGCGAAGAACGTTGCCAGACCTTTATACCCGAGAACCGGGTCTCGGAAGCCCTGCGACCGTCAATACTGTGAGTCGCGACAAGAAAGACGCGTTTCCCCCCGCAGTAGCAGCATAAATCATTAGCAAGAAGCGAGCTTCATTTTTGAGAATACCCGAGGGTCCGTTCCTCGCCCCACACAACAATCGGTGTTTCCCCAATACCACCCGGGTGGTCGCGGTACGTGACACCACAGCTCGAGAGGTCTAGCAAAGACCAGAGCCGTGCAGAAGAGTACTTGCGCTACTGGGTGGATACGGTAGTGAGCGGATGGAGAGACAAGAAAAGAACAGGCCAGCAGTCGAATACTACAACCGGAAACGCGAAAACAGACCACACACCTCCTTCATCCTTCTTCTAACCACCGCATACCGCATCTCTATCCCAGCAACGTCCAGTTCTACCTCCACATCGCCTTCTTTGGAATTATCATGCACGCCAGACGACGATGACGCGGGAATAGCATTCTTTCGAGCTCGTGGGGACACAGGGTATATGTGGCGGTGAGCAGATTCTGGTGATATCGGACGAGGGGGAAGCAAGTATTCGGATTCGATCGGAGTTATGTCGCTAACCAGCGTCGACGGTGACATATTATCAGCAAGGGGTCGCTTCGTCGCCTTGGGATCGTCCTCTCCACCGAGCGCTCTCTGGTTCGACTTCTCTGGTCTCGTCATGTGAGGAACCATCGGGGGTGGGAGGTACGTCACGACCCGTCTTCTAACGTCCGCTACTACATCTTTACCTTCCTTCTCCTTCTTGTCTCTCATTTTCGTTTTCGCCTTCCCACCCAGTTCCATTGGCAAACCGAACGCCCTAGACGTCTTTATACCTGTTTTAGCCTTCGACGCGCTAAAGTACACAGAGTTAGCAAGGTGAGGAAAAGACAGAATGCAGAGAACGTACCGAACGTTTGCCTTCTTCGCTTTCTTACGTACGGGGAACGTGGACCACGTAGAATTAGGGTCAGAGTCCTCGAATGCATGAAACTTGTACGCATCTAAGCGTAAAGGCGGGCTGCACCCTCGAGCAGCATGTCCGACAACGCGTTTGCGACGCTTCGGCGAGCAGGGTACAGGTGAAGATGGAGTCCGATGTGCGTCTGGACGAACGGTATTATCGTCATTTGGTGCTGGGCCTGGGGAGTAAGAGGATTCTAGCACGGGACTAGAAGGTGGGAGCATAGGCCTGGTATCAGAAATATCTATCGGAAACTCTGAATCGGGAGCTAGCATCGGTAGCTGTACTGATGGCAAAGGAAGGGTAGAGGCTAGCCATGGAGGCATCTTGGTCGTGTCATGGGATTCGTACGATTTTTCTATGTAAGCACTGGATGGAGACTGAGGACTGGTACGGCTTTCGAACGGGGATGTGCATCGAGGGTTGTAAGCGTTTTGTTGATGGTGTTCTACGACAATGATAGGATCATGGCCACATTACTTGAGGACACACATACCTTGATGGGCCGGGTGAGAACGGTCAGTTCGAGGATACGGAAAGGCTCGAGTATTTGCATTAGCAGGAGAGCGTCGAGGCCTAAAAGCCGAAGACGCCTGCACGGGAGGGTATTTGCGTGAAAGTGGAATCTGGTTTTGTCGGAAATGTTGTCTTGATCCAGCACGATAAGGAACATCAGATTTTCCATAGGACGGACGAGCAGGGGAGGAATTCGATAAAACATGCAATGAATAGTTTCTGTCAATAGATTGACCCGGAGAGGAGAACGAGTGAGGAAAGATGGGAGGTATGTTTTGATGTTCAGTGGTAAACGGGGCACCGAGAGCAAGAGTAGCCGGGTTGGTAGCAACGAAGGCAGGCGGGGTGGATATATGCGGCTTCGACAGTCCAGACATGTGAGATCCAGGCTGAGTTGACCGACTAGAACCGGCAAAGACATCTTGGTGCGAATTTTGTGCGAACTTCCGAGTCGGCTGAGATGCTTGAACAGAAGGCAAGGGTTTAACCGCAGAGCAAGAAGCAGTGGCTGACGTGGCAGAATTCAAGGTCGTTTGAGGTATTGAACGTCCAGTTTTCGTGGGAACCGCTTGAGGTCTCGATCTCTCAGCTTGTCGTTTGAATCCATCCACAATTTTCCCAGTCGGCTTTTGAGGAGCTTTTGAGGGCGCTTCAAGTTTTCGTTCAGATTCGGCCCGGTAAGTACCATTTGGACGAGAAGCAGCGTTGACTTTGGCGATACTCCACGGGTTAGGCTTGTATTGGACGGTTTCTTGTCTTGCAGACAGGTCAATGTCGTGGAGAAATGCGGCGTCGTCTGGAATTTTGTCGGCAGTCAAGGTTTCAAGTTCGTCGTCGTCAGAATCGACTTGGTGGGGGCCACGCAGATTGAAAGCCCATGTAGCCATGGAGTTCGTCGACTAGGAGGTTCTGTAACTGCAGCGCTTCAACCAGGATTGCCGCGTGAGTTGATAGCTGACCGCAGTTCCCAGTGGTCGCAGAAGGCCGGACGTCACACCGTGACTAGCCCTGCATATCTGACATGTACAAGTGAAAAAGTTAGAGGAGTGGGCGCTCAGATCTCAGACGTGTAATCGTCTTTCGAATTCGTTCATCAGGTGCGATGTACAAGACAAAATAGACATGAAGGGGCATTGCGTGTCACGACTCGGGCTCATCACCTTTGGTCGTCACCGTGTCTTGGGTATTGAACGTCGTCGTACTGTGCATCTTATTATTGACCACCTGAAAACAAAAACATCTCAGGACGCATATCGCGCAACGGAGTAGCAGCGTACCCCGCCAATGGGTCTCGAATAATCCTCGTGATCGGCCAAACTGGCTAAGCTCTCCAAGCGAGGATCGAGGAGACCATCCGAGACCGGCAATGTCACCGCCGGAGAAGGTGGCGGCGGCAAGGTCAACGGCCCGGACCCAGGCCACATTTGTCCACCGCGCCGGCTCAGGGATAGGGAAGGTTTTTGGCTCAGATTCGACATTGCTACGGGTTGTGGGGCAAGAAGGGAGGAAGGGGAAGAAATGTATGGCGAATGCACGTGCGATATCAACGATTGGCTTCTTTGGGGTGCCGAGACTTCGATTGTGGGGTTCGATCGTCGCCGAAGAAGACCGATGAATCCTTTCAAACTGCGAGTGTCGGATTCCTCCTGTGCTTTAAAGCTGTTTATAGCCTGGGTTGATCCGGAGAATCTCCGACGATTCGCAGGGGTCGATACGCCATGGCTATGACACGATGATAAGGGTTTTGAACCTGAAGATCTTCGACCATCCACAGAGGTTGCCGAAGACGACGAAGCAGCACCGTGGCCTTGAGAAGACGACACGGCACTCCCTCCTCCACGAACATCCTCATGTCCGTGTCCCGAAGAATGTCCAGTCGACAACAGGCGGGTGAGCGAGGAAGTACCTGGGCCAACTTCGGCATCGGCTTGCCAATAGCCAGTTTCAGGTACACATGACGCACGGGTGACAAAAGCAACGGATGCTGCAGACGGCGATCTCTGTGGAGAAATGTGAGCACCTTCATCTCGCATCGCTATCGTCTCCGCCGCCTGTCCAAAGCCTGGCATGTACGGTCGGTTTCCCAACGATGAACTACGCCTCGGACCTGCGCTCTCCGGTCCGGGATTATGCGCCAGTTCTAACGCAGCCAGAATTCGTGGATATTGTTCTGCCATTTCTGTCTGATGAATGCCCTCCTCTCCGTCATCAAAAGGCGAACGCCAAGACCCTTCCGGCGAGGCGTTCAGAGCGACGCCAAATCCTTGCCGAATATCCTGTTGCATCCTGGCGTATTTTCGATGGGCCAGAAAAATCCAGACGGCGGAGATGACCACGGCGATGATGACTCCGAGAGTCACGCCCACGATCGCGCCTGGATGGTGCGGGAATCTAAGTAGAAGTGAACAACAAAATTAGGACGATGGGGCGGGACTCACGGATTACTATTCGGGTTCACACCGCCGGTGCTCAGCACGCCTCCGGTTGACACGAATGTGCTGACCCTACTGACAGTGGTTACCGTACCGCCCGGTTTGGTGGATGCGAGAAATGTGGTCGTTATAAATGTGGTCGTCCAGACAGATTCTGACGAGGTATGTAAAGTCCGTGTGCTAACCCTCGTTGTCAGGGAGATTGAAGACTGAGTAACGGAAATTGATGATGAAGCAGATCCCAGGTTGGAGAGGGATGAAGAAGGCAAGGTCGACAGGGAAGAGGCAGTGGATGAGGAGGAGGTTGAGAGGGGGATCGACGATGGTGACAGTGATGATGATATTGACAATGATGGAGAGACAGGGGAACTACTGGAATGAATGGGATCTCAACGGAATCAAACGGGGTTAAGAATACGTACGTTAAAAATGATGAACTCGGGGATGACGTTGTTGTAATAGATGAGGTGAAATTTAAGATAGGGGATGATGAGCTAATAGAAAGCGAGGATAACGTAGATGGTAACAAGGTCGTAGAGGTTGTTGTTGATGCGTTCATGAAAGCCGTTGGAGATATTGAGGGAGATAGCGATGTTGAGCTGGGACTTGGTGAGCCTCCAGACGGTCGAGACGAGGTAAATGCAGTGGATGTCGATGACGAAAGCAGCGTAGAGAATGTTGACGAGGTTGAACTTGGCGGAGTACTAACCGCAAGTGCTGGGGAAGGAAGTGACATGGGTAGCAAATCAATCGCGAACGGAAAATATGTCTGAACTCCCAACGGCTGGCTGCTCCGAGCAGGTTAAAGGTCAGGATATCTTCGCTCCTCGTCCAAGACGCGGATAGATCTCTTGATGTCAATGTTGCGATCAAGTCGGATGTCCCTCGAGTACTCGACGACAGGTGACCGCAGAGAACGAGTTGAAGTTTCTTGCATCAACTTGGGGTAGAAAAAATTCGCACAAGCCCTGCTTCTCCTGTTGATGGTGCCCCTAGAGAAAAGTAAATTGGTGAGGAATATGATTATTCATGTTTTTGTACTCACCCAAGCGTATTTCCGCTGAATACCCGTTATTGATGATTCCTTGGGTATAGAAACGGACAGTAATAGAAGATCAGATTGTGTGGGTGAGTTGTAGCGACAGTAAGACTCGCAAGTCAATTGCATGCGGCGTGCATTAAGGAGAAAAGTGAGGGCGACTTGGATTGACATTAATTTGGCACGTTTTTGAACCGCCTTATATTAAGCGCATAGGTCCGCATCGATACTCGGCTCAAGAATGAAGCTTCAATGAAGAGCGCCTGCTCCGCTTTCCGAGCTACAGGCCCGGGTGTGGGAACGTTTTTGATGCTGCGCCACTGTTGCTCCCGGTCTTCCGGCTGAGCGAGTCTGTTCACTATGTACGCAGTACTGTGGGATACCACTCACCATCATATCAAGCTTTCTGCAAGTTCAATAGTAGATAGTGAGGAACCAATTGTGGCACATGTGGACTATCCTCGAGGTTGACACAATGCACTCTTTCAAATAACACAAGGACCAGTACCTGTTTCAACACTTGAAAATGCGCCTGCAGTACTAACACAGGCCGTGAAGACAGTGTTCAGTCCCTGTGCTAACCCGTGCAAGTCATCGCTTGAGCTGTGCTAGAACCTACGTCGATCTCGGGCTCTGCCATATCTTGCCATCATCGGATTTGCCCTATCGTTTTTCGGTATGTCGCCACACTATCGCACTCGCCGGATTGCATGAGTAGAACGGGTGACACATTTCCGAAAGAGGAGAGGCTGGCACTGTGCTGGCGTGGCGAGATTTCTTACGATGTCCGCTATCACCTCCATGCCATAATCTAGTTGGTAAGTCGGCGGTAGCCAGACCAGATGGGAATGTGGAGGCAAAAACAGCGTAATGTCCGTAACCATCTCGCCGCAGTAACCTGCCGTCATAGCAGGGCTTACGCGCAGAATTCGAGATGTGGCTGGAGTGTGGGAGGGGCAATGAACGTGGAATAGGAGTCAGGCTTCAAGTTCGGCTGGCATTAGTAACTCGGATCCGTGTCCAAGTCTGAAATAAAGCAAACCTGATACCGTACACTACCCCAACTACACAGGACGCGGCCGCAATGGTGTCGTCGGCTGTAGTGACTGAATAATCATTCTCTACCACCACCATGTCTGGACGCTACGGTATAGAATACTCCCCATCCAACATTCCCTCAACCCCCCATCTCACCGTCCCACAACTCCTAAACCGTGGCGTACGCTACATCCGCATCCAATGGGTCGATCTCATCAACCACGTCCGCTGTCGAATTCTCCCCATCTCATATTTCATCCAACTCCTCGACTCCCAACGACCCAGCATCTCCATCGCCAAAGTAGCACTCGGCGTCGTCTTCATCACTCTCGCTCCAGGCTTCACCGCCACCGGCGAATACCTGTACGTCCCCGACCTGACCTCTCTCAAGCTATGCCCCTATGCCCCTGGCCATGCGAGCGTCATGGGCTGGTTCCAGGAAAAAGCACCCATCGAGGGTCCCATCGGGCCCACTTTCAATGTCGAGCTTTGTCCGCGGACGGCTCTTCATCGCGTACTAGAGTAAGCCGCACAATCGCCAGTACTAGCGTTTTGCTGACCGAGACCCACCAGAGAAGCCAAATCAGTCTCTGGCATCCAATTTATCGTCGGTTTCGAAACCGAGTTCATCTTACTCAAGTCAACGTCCCCGATCGAGCCCACCAATAACTACGACTGGAGTATCGCTGCCGCTTTTGGCTCCGGCTCCGTCGAGGCAACGGTCCTTGAAGAGATCGCAGACGGAATACAAATCGCGGGTATCGAACTGCAGATGTATCACAAAGAAGCTGCCCCGGGCCAGGTAATCATCCACCCTGCATTGTCGGACTCTTTCGTTGACTTGCGCAGTACGAGGTCGTCACAGGTCCCATGGCTCCCCTACAAGCAGCCGATGCACTCGTCCATACCCGCGAAATAATCTTCAATGTCGCAAACAAGCACGGCTTGCGCGCAACTTTCGCCCCGCGTCTGGACATGACCAACTGTAAGCCCCACTTCTCACCCCACGCTCTCGACCCCTCACCGTAATAAATAAATAAATCAGGTGGAAGCGCCGCCCACGCCCACATCTCCATCCACTCCTCCTCCGCACAGCCAACCGCCTCCAGCCCCTTAGCACCGCACGAATCCTCCTTCCTCTCCTCCCTCCTTTCCCACATCCCCGCCCTAGCAGCACTAACCATGCCCATAAAACCCTCCTACGCACGCATGCAGGACGGCGTCTGGTCCGGCGGCACCTACGTCTGCTGGGGGACCGAGAACCGCGAAACCCTCGTGCGCCTGTGCAACCCCGACAACCCCTCCTCGCGCAACTTCGAATTCCGCTGTCTGGACGGGACCGCCAACCCGTACATCGCGTTGGCCGGGATCTTGGGTGTCGGGCACGCCGGTATCCGCGACAAGGCGGTCTTGGCGGTGCTGGATTGCGCGGGGGGGACCGGTGCTGCGAAGATGAGCGAAGGGGAGAGGAGAGCCTTGGGGATCACGGGTAGGATGCCGCTGTGCTGGGAAGACGCGAGGAGGAATCTGCGCGAGGATAGGCTTCTGCGCGAGGTGCTCGGCGGAGATATGGTGACGAAATATCTCGGCGTTCACGAGGTGGGTATCTCTGGTCAGAATTGGTTTCATCTGCTTACTTGCGCGTTGCAGACTCTGGCGTCGGCTGTGGATGCTCGTTGTAAAAATGAGAACGACGCTACAACGCTTCTGGTTAACATGTACTAAACAAATTGCAAAAGAATTCAAGCTCGTCCTATCATTTGGACCTGACCAGTGCCGAAAAAATGTTATTTTGCTGACGTGCATACTGTTTGGCAAGATAATGACAGCTATGCCTGACATTTCTTGCTACTAGCTCGCACTCACAGGCAAGTAATTTGATTCCTACTATAACCTGCGCTGGCAAGTCTCATGCTATATCTTCGTAGCCACATCATTATTCTGAGATAATTAATATATATAGTCTAGAGTATCTGAGAAAGCTACCGCTGAATGCCACGGGCAGAAGCGAGTCTTGAATTAACCATTTCTACGCCCATATGAACCACAGAATATTCAGGGTGAACAACCTTATCGCCAGATCGGACCCGAGCTTTTTTGACTACTATAGGTTCAACATGTTCTGACGGTTGCTTTTTGTCTATCCAGATAAATGTTGAATGAACACTGAACCCGGCCTTCTTGGAATTATGATCCACCAACAGTATGACGCCATCCCCAGTCATGAAATTGTAGGCAGTGGGGACGTACAGACGGATTGTGTGATTGTTAGTCGAGAGAAGCTGGTCGAAGGTTGGTTCTGCGTCGAAATCCGCAGTAGACATTCGACCAAGGTCAAGCCGAGCCCTGACGGCGCTACCAACAACGCAAAACAGGAACGAGGCCACCACAAGACGACGACGACAAGAGGGAGAGCATGGATCTGGTATGCTTTCGATGTCATCAGCTGCATCTCTTTCGCACCGGCAGTCAACACTCGAGCTTACGCACATTCTGATTGATCGTAAGAGTTTGCTTTCATAAATCCGTGAGTCGGGCAATGAGTACTCGAAGTATGCATCGTTTCCCAAACTTCTCCTGTCGACTGGAGCTTTTTTATCAGCGAACCAACTGACAACCTCCCGAATCACATTTAGACATCGACCGTAACCGCTGTACATGCACAAACATATCTCCCCTTCTCGTAGCTCCCTAGGACGGATTCGAACCAGCGTAAATGGCTTTGTATTTATAGCGAGTGATATTCGACAACACGTCCGTTCCTCGAAGATCATCGCGGAGCTACAAAAGCAGAAAGATTCGTCAGATATTGATTTTCGTGAATGGGAAGGCATTTACAGCGGTTAAGGTCTATATCTAAACGTGGTTGCGGGCGTGGAGATGGAGGTGGTTGTGGAGCTATAAGAAGAGTAGAAAAAGTCATCACGTATTGATTTTCATGAACAAGACAGCATTTACGGTCTATGTGTAAATGTGGTGGTGGTGATGGTGGTGGTGATGGTGGTGGTGGTGGGTGTGATGGTGATGGTGGTGGGTGTGATGGTGATGCTATAAGAAGAGCAAAAAGATTCATCAGATATTGATTTTCATTAACAAGACAGCATCATTTACCGTCTGGGTATGTTGCAGTACGTTTTTTCTTGGGGTGGGGCGCTGCAAAGAAGGAAATGTGCTTAGCAGAGGATGGTGGTGATGGTGGTGGTGGTGATGGTGGAGCTACAAGAAGAGTGAAAAGATTCATCAGATATTGATTTTCATTAACAAGAAAGCATCATTTACCGTCTGGGTACGTTGGAGTACGTTTTTTCTTGGGGTGGGGCCCTACAAAGAGGGGGGAAATGTGTTTAGCAGAGGGTATTTGCTACTGAATACGAAGGCACTTACGTAGATGAAGCCGTAGGTCGGAGGCGACTAGAAGGGGGAGAAAGGTGTCAGATATTGTCCTACACGAACAAGAAACCACTGGCCTGGTTTTTGCTCTGGGCTACCAGCCACTACGGACAAAATGTCCAGATATATCGTATACACGAACAAGAAGCCACTTACCTCTATATCTCCGCCCAGCCTTTGCTACTAAAAGAAAGACAGAAACATTTGTCAGTGATTCCCTTCTATGAATGATAGGCACATACACCGTGGCAGGCTTGCCCGTTGTGGACCACTGTTGCCTACAAGATGTCCGGATATATTGTATACATGGACAAGAAGCCACTTACCTCTATTTCCCTGCCCAGCCGTTGCTAGTAGAAGAAAGATAGAAACATTTGTCAGTTATTCCTTTCTATGAATGATAGGCACATACACGGGCCTGCCTGTTGTGAAGCACTCACGGCTACAAGATGTCCAGATATATCGGATACATGAACAAGAAGCCATTTACCTCTATCTCCCCCAGCCTTTGCTAGTAGAAGAAAGATAGAAACATTTGTCAGTTATTCCTTTCTATGAATGATAGGCACATACACCGTGACACGCCTGCCCGTTGTGAACCACGCTTGCCTACAAGATGTCCAGATATCTTGTATACATGAACGAGAAGCCACTTACCTCTATTTCCCTGCCCACCCTTTGCTAGTAGAAGAAAGACAGAAACATTTGTCAGTTATTCCTGTTTATGAATGATAGGCACATACTGTTTTTAAAGGCCTGTCTGCCTAAGAACATAAAAATTGGTCAGAGTTGACTCCCAGTGAACAATATGCGCCGCCAGGATTTGTGAAACCCCTCCGGTCGACAGGGAGCAGAAAGACTTGTCAGAAATTACATACCACGATTGATCTTACTACGTAAACTCCAATCCCGAGCTATATGAACAGACAGGGTTGGCAGTTATCACTTCCAAGAACAAGAAACTACTTGCAAACGACTGGGTAGGTCCAAGTCGTTTCCGTTAGACCTTGATGATGGCTATCAATGTGTCCCTCCAGGAGTTCGGGTTTCATGTACTCCAGTGGCACGCCATTTGAAGAACACCCCCAAGGGCATTTTTCAGCTGAAACGAAACGGGGAAAGAGGTTAGCCATAGATTACTTCCAGAAGGTCAGAAATCGCTCACGAATTTTATAAGATCCCCTGGACTTCTTCCTCACTGGTTTGTGGACGTCAACCTTTTCATCCCCGGCGCCATCCAAGCCGCCACCCCTGCCGTTGCTCTCGTTATAATCCTTTGGGATTTCAGCCGTATGGACTACAAGAGTAATAAGAAGCAGAAACATTTGGCAGTTGTTACTGTTCGTACATAAGAAGTCACTTACACAGAGGTTCAGGATTCCAACCGTCCGGTGCGAAACCGTTATGCTCCCTTTCCAGGTGATTCTTCATGAAGGAAGCCCTATTCCATCCACCGTAATTATGGCAACGGTCCTTCCAAGGGCAGAACTGAGCTGAGAAAGGAGGGGAGAATGAGCTTCATCCGAGACTGTTCTTGCAACGAAGAAATTGCTTACTTTTTAGATAGGTTCCCTTACTCCGACCCTGAAACGAAGGCTTATAGTGCCCCCACTCACTGTTCCCTTTCCCCTCCCCCCCGGTTGCATTTTCCTCGCTTCTCTGCTCCTCCGTCCCCTCGGCCTGATTCCCCTGTCCCTCCTCACCCTTGCCCTTACTGCTCTGCCCCTCCTCGCCCTCACTCTCCGGCCATTGCTTGCTCTTCCCCTTCGTATTACTCCCTTCGCCGGCCTCCGTCCGCCTAACTAGAGCATAGTCGCTGGGATTAGATGGAGGATAAGCATACTTGGGTATAATCAGATCAGTGGAGCGTCTTACGCGGGTTTACCGCGACCGATCAGGTCTCGTGACA
Source organism: Hygrophorus pudorinus (assembly GCA_003314045.1). Taxonomy (NCBI): domain Eukaryota; kingdom Fungi; phylum Basidiomycota; class Agaricomycetes; order Agaricales; family Hygrophoraceae; genus Hygrophorus; species Hygrophorus pudorinus. Next base: position 19,105 of record QLPF01000903.1, read on the forward strand.
CTGGCACAGGTGCAGCCAGCACACCTACAGTAGCTGCGAGAGTTACGCCGACCAGAAAGAAAAACCGAACCATTAAATATATAGAAAGAACACGAAATTGACGACAGGATAAAGCTATTGTGGCCAGCACACAAGAAAGCGAAAGCGGGGGACGCGGAACGTGGAACGTTGCCAGAGCTTTATACTTGAATTCTGGAACCGGGAACCGGCGAGAAAGGACAAGGCGGCACTTTTTCACATGTGCCGGCGCCAGTGGTATCCAGTGCTACGAGAAAAGCAAATTTTGAGATCTGCTAGAGATTTCCGAGTCCTCAAGCTTATCACACACAGTCCGACTTCCACTGGCATGCACCCAGCGTCCATTATTCATTCATTTGCATCCGTAGTACATATCACTACAGACGACTCGGAGTCAGCGTACTATGGCCCATTCAACAAACTACTTTATTGTCTTTTCCCTTGAGAATCCAACTATGAAATAGTCCCTCAGTTCAAACGGCCTCTGAACTCACAGGAGAGCATTGATTTCGTAACGGTCCTCGTAGTCAACATCGCTCGTCATCCCGTCTTCGTCATCGAAGTCGGTCCCCATGGCTCCCTTTCAAATGACGGGAGGCGGATATTCAAATGCGCCAGCGTTCCACGGAGTTCCTCGACCAGCCTATTCCAGCATTGTATGGCGTCAGTGCGATGGGACCAATCTTGTCAGTGTACAAGTATGACCCTGCCCTAGGCCTGATGCCGCCGCAGATCCCCGTGATCCCATCTTCATAAACGATATAGCACCAAAGGAACGATGGGATTGTAATATTTTCGAGGATGCCGGTGAGCAGCGATTGCGAGCGATAGTTGATGAAGTTAAAACCATGTGCGCTCAGCTCAACTGTAAGGTGCGCGCAATATAATGTATTACTGAACCAATTTGACTTCTGTTAACTAGAAGGAAGCAGAAAGCTTTCGTAATGAATTGAAGGCAGAAATCTTGATATTGAAACAGAAGACGGGTCCAATATATGTCTCGAGAAAATCGGATTGTTTAGCTCCCCGACATACATTACACCGGCATTCCTCTTCCAGACTCGGATGCGGCAGTGACGGTCTCCGACCACCATCCTATGGTTGTAGTAACCTTCCCGCAAAGGCACGGAAGGATATACACGTGTTTATCATACCCGCCGGAGGAGAGGCGTTCCGCATTCAATTCAACGTATTGACAGCCCGCGGATAACGATAAAGTCAGCTTACAAGATTTCTATGCTGGCTAGATATCGATGCCCCAAGGTTCCATTCATGACAAGGGACTGAGAAAGATTTATTAGTTCAGCCGTTCAATTTAATCATGTCGTTGCACGCAAGCATACCTAGGGTTTTCCCAGCCACTCAGAAAACTCTTTGAATGAGCATTGATGGCAGCAGTTTCAGTTTTTGAATTTGGGGTCATGTACAGGCCGAGGAAATCTGCATGGACGTTTCGGATGGCGGCAAAGAAGAATAAGAAAAGCCGTTATGGAAACAAGCATTTTGGAATAAGAGGCCGATGAGTGAGGCCCTTACATATGGCGAAATGAGCCAGATGAGAATGCCAGCGTTATAAGCGTCAGGATCAGCGAGATACTTACTGCCTAGGGTTTCTGAGAGCCGTGTTCGGTGATGCGGTCGCTCAACAATTCTGTCTCGGGCCAGCAGGCATCAATAGCTGTGCTGGTATCGAAAAGTAATTGAGCCATCATTGTACGAATGAAGTCGTGGATTTGATTTCACGAAGGCCATGCTGCACGCAGCTCTCTCCACTTATCTTACTTCTCCAAGGCAGATATACACTTGCTTGTCGCAACCTACGATGTAGATGTTCGCAAAGTGGTCCTGTCTGCGAATTTTCAGGCCATTTCAGCCCTCAAAGAGCAGGATGTCTCCCTGCTACTAATCCAGGCCCCGTTTCCGTACTCCTTTCAGCTGCCGTTAAGGGAGATGCTTCTATTCACTCTCAGTCCAGTGCTGCCTCCTCGATGCTGGAGTCATTCGCTGAGAACGCGCATGCGGGTGCCGTTCGTGGTTGGCAGCTGGGTGATGTGGCTGCCAGTACTGGGGTAACGTCGGCTGTGACCTGGGGTCCAACCTTCTGGTGCGAAACAGTTATGCTCGCCTTTCAGGTGAGCCTTCAAGAAGGCAACCCTATCCCATCCAGAGAATTTAGGGCAAAAATGCCACTAAGCGCAGAACACAGCTGAACAAGAAGGGGAGAATGAGGCTCATCTAAGACTGTTCCTGCAACGAAGAAATTGCTCACTCTCTTGATAAGTTCCATGACTCGGCAACGCAGGCTTATAGTCCCCCTGGTCCCTTTCCCCTCTCCCGGTTGCATGCTCCTCGCTTCTCTGCTCCTCCGTCCCCTTGGTCTGATTCGCCTGCCCCTCCTTGCCCTTGCCCTCACTCTCCAACCCTCGCTTCTTCCCCTTTGTATTACTCCCCTTGCCGGCCTCCGTCCGCCTAACTAGAACATAATCGCTGGGATTAGAAGGATAAGCCTACTTGGGTATAATCATATCAGTCGAGCGTCTTACAGTGGTTTACCGCCATGGACGATCCAGTCTCGGCTAGCACACCTACAAGAGCTGCAAGAGCTACGCCGACCAGAAAGAAAAACCGAACCATCCAAGTTATCAATATAGAACACGAAAGGACAAAGCTATGGTGGCCAGCACACAAGAAAGCGAAAGTGGAGTGCTTATACTGGAGCGGCGAAAACTTGAAAGGATCAAGACAAGGCGGAACTTTTCGCCAATGGTATCCAGTGCTAGAAAAAATAAGATAGATGCGACCTACCTCCGACTAGTGTTCTTTGCATAGCAAGAATTCAGCTCCTCCGCAGCGGTGTCATTTCTTCGAAATTTCCTCATGTGTGTGAGAGTCATCGTCACTGGCACAACGCAACTCGAACTTGTATCTTTGGGCAGTAACACTGGCATCTGTACGACCGGCGCCATTCGAGTACGAGGAAATCAGAGTCACAGATGCATATCATGAAGCCGCATTGTTAGGTAGAGGGATTTGGACAAAGCTGGTGCGTTTGTGTGTTTTGGAACCATTCGCTGAGATTCCGCTGTTTGGATGGCGGGGGGACCGGCAGCGATGAGTGAATATGAGAAGAGCCTTGTGATACCGTTATGCTGGAAGACGCAAGGGATAATCTGCGCGATGATAGGCTTCTGCTGGGCGAAGGTATGGTATCTGGCAGAATGCGCGTTGCAGACTCCGTTCGGCTGTGGATGCCCTGGTTATCATGCTGAACTCTTACTAGATCTTACTGGTGACCGGTCTGTCATGGCGAGAAATTTTTAAGTGAGTCAACAGGCCTTCATCAACGATACAGACTCGGAGGCTATCTACTGGCTCCGGGACCATGATGGTTCAATCATTACTCCTTCCAACCGGATGCTGTATGCCTGGCATTTTCTTTTGTCTCAGGCTGTCGTGATGTTGAAGCAGCCTGGTCTGGATCACGTCGCAGGCGACTATTAGTTGGAATCTGGTGCGTTCTCATACACTCATGCAATTTATCGTGGTGTAGCTGAGACGAATGTCATATTCGACCATCGTTGCGAAAGTAGATCCCATTCTTTTGTAGTTGTTTCACTGTCTACGCCGTGGCTACCGACCCACTTGTACTCCCCGAGGAGTTTAGAGCTACCAAGTGATTATCCTGAGGAACCAGCGCGAAATGAAGACCTGTGAGCAGCAGTGGTGAGCTGTCATTTCTTCTAATTTTGTAAGCCAAACCATCTTCAAAAGTGACAACACGTTGCTGACCTCGTCCAATACGTACGCGTTGAGGTTTAATGGTGAGCGTACATGCATGCAACCGCGAGCTCTCTTTTCAACCGACTTCAAAAATGATATTGTTCTCGAGGGACCAGGTGACGGACCTGAGACGACTGAAATTCTACGCCTATTCTACGCCTACTCGATCAGCTGGCGCCAAAGTATTCAAATTCGACACAGAACCACGGGGTCCCTGGTGCACTTGGGGTTGCACCTGAATTCCGAGAGAAATATGCCAGCTTGCTGGAGTTGACGGAACGCGTAGGGACTAGGCAGAAAGGTAAGTTTCTTGCGCAATAATTGAGCACCTGACCTTGACTCATTCGTTTTCAGATATCATGTCTACGTCCATCGTTGCTGTTGACAATCTGTCCCACAATGACATTATGGGTGTGATCTGCGAACATCCTCCGTTTGTCGTCCCCGTCTTCGACCAACTTATTGCCACATTCGTTCAGCTTGCGAAGAACGCTGTGTCTGCCGGGAAACGTCGTCCGTGTACGCTGGTACAGGAAAACCTACTGCACGTCTTAGACAAGCGCCTGTCGATGCCAAGCTCAATGGGGAACCTCAGTGCTACATCAACTATGTCAACACCGACATCTCCATGTCCCTTGCTCGGGAGTTTACTGTTAAATCTTTCTGGCTGACGATGACACCCAACGATGATACCCATGATATTCGACTTCAGCGTACCCCTCGAGCACCAGAATCTTGATGCCGGGAGTTGTCGCGTCATCGTTGCGTTCGACGTCCTCTAGACTACATCCAGCATCGACGACAGCCACTGGATGCTGATACTGAACTTGGCATCACGGACATTGCTGCGGACTTCTAGGATGCGGGGCAAGACCGCAGAGGAACATATCCTCTTTCTCCTCCTGTCCAAGTCCGATGTGGTGGGAATCTCATCCGCACGGCGTATGAGAATTCAAGTTGCACGTGCGAGTGACGATGGAGGTGAAATATCGTGGAGGCGCTGGATTCAGGTACATGTAGTTATGCAAAGGACACTGGATGGGTGGACTCAGCGAACCAGATCCTACGGCGGAGACGTCAGTGAAAATGTTCAATAATACGCTCAGATCGGCCACCAACCACTGGCAACTCTTTGACAGAAAACGAACGGCGCCATTCGAGTACGAGGGAATCCGAGTCGAAGCCCGTCACTGCCACCGTGTCATTTGGCACTCTGGGAGTGGAAATCATATGTAAAACGTATAGAACTCGCCATCCCCAGCGACCATCATGAATCCGCATTGTCAGGTACGGGTGTTTGGACAAAGATGATACAAAGAGCTGGTGCGTTTCTGTGTTTCGGTGGCGAAGGAACCATTTGCTCATCTTCCGTCTATGAAACCACATGTCGTTGTACTTCCAGCCGATCATTTGAAGTTTTTGTTCCTCCTCTTGTAGATCGTTCACCAATGGTTTGCTTCGACAAATGTACGCACTGCACCAGATCCATGGCTGTGTTCTCTTCCGTTTGGGATAGGCCAAGACGGTCGGCAAGGCTTTTTCTTTTTCGCGAATCAACATGCGCTACTGATTTTTCCAGAGACATTTCCCAAGAACTTCTCATCCAATCTATTTTAACTTCTACAAGCTTGACTCGGCATCTCATCGTCTCTTGGCATTGGACTTCGTCGGTCCCCTTGTTCATTTGCCTGAGATGCCCAGCCAAGGCGTCCTCGACGGAGCGATGTGAATAACAGTCAAAGTAGTAAACGGGCTGTCAGGGTGGCCGTCGTGGGCTGATCCTGTCGCATCGTCATCCTTAACTTACTGTCATGTTCACACGACGCTCGGACATTGTGCCTTGGGGCGTTATATAGATGTCATTTCACTCCCTATCGAAATGACTTACTTATCAGTACTGTCACCTCGCTGGCCACCATGGACACTGCCGCACGTCACTACCATCACATGTACGCGTAAAGGCTAAATCTCGCAAAAACAAGCAACCAGGAAGTGGTGTAGTGTTATTTTATTTTACAACTCACTCCTGACAATGGAGACATAGGACTATTCCCCCGAAACGAACTCGTAACAGCACCCACCAATACACCTTCGCCACGACAGGAACACTCGGGCAGCTGGGCACAAGTGAAACCCACCCAGTTGATAGAACAGGAAAAGCCACCAGATGACACTGCATTTAGGCTTCATTATCCGCAGTGGCGTCTAAACCTTACAGAACGAGAATCAAGGCTCACATGTGGACAACCTGTTGGTCTCCAAGCGTGCCCATCATTGACCGCTCCATCCGAGCTTACCACAAGGGCCGACCATATGACGCTGCCAATATGTTTCAGTGACATACAGGGTATCACACTAGTAACCGGTAACCACAGGTTAACAGGAAGGTTTTTACCTTACCGGTGGGGTTTGTGCTGACCATTCCACGGTAAACCTCCCTTAGGCTTATCTCCCCGGCCCGTCGATGTGTTCTCTCACATAGCTTGGATACCTATATTGTGAGTGTTTTTAGCAGCATTATAGCTGTTCGTGAATCTACGTCAGTGTTCCGGATCCCATACCAACGTCCTATGTGAAGGCGCAGGCGTGTTGAAGGGCTACCGCGATTAAATTTTCATGCTCAGTACATCAGTTGTACTGCACCCACCACTGGCAGGACATGATCATAGAAGATACTAGTAATCGATTTTAATTGGTTGCCAGTGTTTCCTGTTGCAACGTTGTACTTCAGAAGTCCGCTGTGATCCAGATTCCAGACCCCTTGTTTCTATAAGCTCACATTGCTCACACAGTATTAAAGGTTTGTCGATGCCAGTGCAGTCCAGGCCGCCGTTTGCGGGGCTGCCAGTTTACGTAAGGCTGTATTTTTTTTGGACAACTTCGTCAGGACAGCTCGTCTCCGTGACAAACGTGCGTATATAGATGTTGTATCGTGATAAATCAGGACGTGGAGTTGCTTACTATCCGTCACTACTCTGATGCTTGAGCGTTCCGCTGGCTGATGGGCCTTACTAGGTGTCAGGCCGGAGAACGATTAATCTCAAGGCTGACCTCGGCCTATCATACACATCAAAGAGCTCTAGAGGCCTGCTATCGTCTCCTATCCATATCGATGGCCATCCCCAATCACGTACGACACTACTCGCCTTGATAACCTGTCGCGGGTATTAAGAGGCCTGGAGATCCCACCTTGGATCTTGCTTTGATTGAGTTCGGAAACTTGATGTGTTGCCACTGGCAGCACCTGAAATGTATATATGTGCATCTCAAACTTTGAACATGAAACTTGCCGCTTTCAAGTTCCTGTCCCCTTTGATTCAAAAGCCCACAGTTCTGCCGTCGAGGTCAAGTTAGTGCGTCCAACGACTGCATATTTTTTGCCTTATTTGGTTGGTGCACCTACAGTGACTCGCGACTTATCATTCTATCCATGCGTTATGACTGATCCTGCATATCTAGCATGCCAACTCCGAGCTGGTGGTAGTGAAACTCAACTTCTAGCGGTCTCTTTTTGTGTCCATTTTACATGTCAGTTACCGCTGCAGACATTAGGTTGGGTCATGATATGTGCGTGTCTCATTTATTTCGCTCCTCGCACACTCACATGAAATACAGACTCGCGACAAAGGTTGGTGTGTGTATCTTGGGGAATTGCCACCCATTAACTGTTCCTACAGTGGTATTTTACCGGTGCCTGTGCTTTGTTGGCGTACGACTATTGTTTGACGTTTGCGGATGAGGTACCTTTGCACGTCGTCCCCATGTTCCTCGTATTAACATCATTACTTCAGGTCAAGTATATTTGGAGGGGCAGAAAGTCTTTCAGTAATTCCGTCACCACACATTCAGATCAGGTTTCTTTCTAATTTTTGCCTGCTTAGTGTTTTATACTTTCCTGGTGGTAAGATGTCGACCCTCAAGTGGCTGCTCAGCTCAATGCACTCTTAGAATCGATATAATCCGATGGCTTGGTGTGTCGTGACACTCTTTGGTGAGTGTCTCAATCTATATCAGGTAATGATTGGTGTTTCACACTCCTTGCAGCCTATTTTTCCACACTGTGGACGTATCCTGTGAGTGGCAGATGGCCAACACTTTCATGCTACGAATCGCTTATCTATCCTGCTTTGTGATAGATGTGATTAAACTTTTCAGCTCGTTTTGAAGTCGTTCCTAACAGATTTTTTGAAGATGTGATCGCTTTGCTATTGCCGAATGGATTCAAGCGTTGTCTATAGCCATTACCGCGGAGATCATATTAATGCTCCGGTCAGAAACGGGTACATCATGTCCTCACTCAAACTAACCAAAGTTACCAGGGTGTACGCTCTGACTAACAGAAAGAACCCGATTTTATTCTTCCTGATTCTCGTAGCACTTGCACAATGCGTTGTCGTGATATATGCCATGGCACAACCTGGGAAAAATCATGGTAATAGAGCTCTCGTTCTCTGAGTTGTCCTTTCTGTACTAATTGTTTGCCAAAGCACTGCGTCTACCGAACATTCCCATTGATGCGTTTCACAGTAGGGACCATCCGTTACAGTCATAATTAATCAACTAACGTTGACGTGGTAGTATGTGTCCTCTTCTCTGCACCTACCATGTACGTGTTTTTTCCAAAGCCTCCCCACCAAACTTGATAATAATGATTATGCAGGGACACGGCATACCTTTCCATATCTCTTACTTTCGACAGCATTGTATTGGGTTTGACTTTATATACTCTGGGTGCCTCCCCACATCGTCCGACAATACCTTTGTTACAAACAATCCGGCGGGACGGGGTGTTGTACTTTTTTGTCATCTTCTCCGGTAATTTGGTCTGGATGCTGCTCGCACTGCATTCCCGAGTGAGTTTGATAATTTTCTGTTGGGCATTTGGTTCACGTGTTTTGCTAGCCTGGTTTGAAGTTAACAAACGCTCAGTTAGTGTCATCCCGGTTGCAGCTCTCGAAATTCAGTTCTCTGACCATTTGACAGACCAAGTATGATGTAAGTTCAAATCACCCGATTTGTTTCAACGGCTTGCTAGATTGACAAGCGCGTAGACTCACCTCCGTCATGATAAATCGCCTGACTCTATCACTGCGGCGCCACTGCCATAGGAGAGAGCCAACATGGGGGACTCGGATGAGGACTTTTGGATGGACCAGTGATTTCGCCATTGATCTTGGCGAGCAGCCTCAGCCTATCAAGCTGTCGCCACTGAGGTGAGACTACACTTACCAGTGGGGTTATTTCACTGAAGAAATATTATAGTTCCGTGAAGTTCCAGTCTGGCAGGAGGCATCATGTATTGTGATCAACCAACATCTGACACGTCGGGTGGCACCACTTTGCGCGTTGTTCCCGTCATCTGGGATAATCGCATAACTTATATCCTTTACGTACGTAGATGTAACGAAGATCATGCTCTCTGTACGAAATGTCGGTTGTACAATTAGTTGCTCTTGGGTGTTCTGTAAGAAGAATAACTTCAGAATATGACTGATCACGAATGAGAGGGACTAATACGGGGGACTAACAATCAGTGATATTCATCAGGTTGCGGATGGCGATCAAAAACAGGGAATGAGTGTGCGTTCGGTAGTTTCGCATGAGGGCAGTTTAGTTTTTTTCATCGTGGACATAATATTCTCAGTCAGTGTCAGGTGCTGTAGAACGGGTTCATGTGAGCCTACTTTCACTTCCACCTGCGGCCATCGCAAAATAAAATTTGACTCGGCATCAATCTTATTAGACATCAATAGTTTTTCCGTACAACTCCGGATGGATCGTGACAGGCTTGACATCCACTTGCGTCCATATCCCTCTGCGGATATCAAACCCTGAAGTGTTCGTGATGTTGTGATCCCCCGCAATGAGTTCGTATGACCCCACTCAGTGGGATCACACATTTGCGGAAGTGATGATGATCTTACTTTTTTGGGGTTTGTTGAGGACACGCGTGTCAAGCATCGATGGGGAGTCATTGGGCCCCTGTCAGTTATGGGATCAGATGGGATCAGATGTTGCTATTTCCCCGACATGAGACATACCATCGCCATGACTAAGTTTGGCATTGATCGAAGCTTAAAGTTTGGAGCCCCGTCGAAGGCAAGGGTTTGCAGCTTGACGTATGATGAGCCACGCACCGATCTTGCTGTATCGTACAAGGATGTTCCACGGCCTGCAACCCCGATTGACCTTCCGGAGTGGGATACTTTGCCTGCGTTGTGACGGTGTAGAACTTGCAACTTTCAGACGGATTCTAGAATCTCGCGCGTAACCGCGTAACCTGTAACAGAAAGGAGGAGCCTACGGATACTCGGGAACTTGTAAGGCAGACCGTGAAGCTCGAATCATAATGCCAAGTTGGACGGAGGCGACAAGCAGCCGCTCCTTGCCATCGGAACGAACATCGTATGTCGCGGCCGTAAAGATCCAATCGATCCAGCTTGACATGGAAGGCGGCTCGCCGATCTATCAGAAACAGGTTGGAGTTCATAAGATTTGTTTTTCCTAGAATAAAACTACCATTCTCGCTCCGACGTAGAGACAGGTATGTACCTGTTCCAGCCTTCTAGTCCGTAGGTGCCGTAGGTAGTCGTGTATAAGTTTGACCATCGTTGTGGGATTCCGAGCACGCCGTCGGATCGATATTGTCGTGTCAGAGCCTAAGCGTATCCTCTCTTGGTCGACCATGACGATCTCCCGACGTAAGCCCGCACTGTCATCATTGAGTCAAATATATCTCCAATGGCGACCATTGGAATAAAAGTTTATGGCAAGACTGATTATCGTCTGGACGTCTATTTGACACACAGACACCTGGACTTCCTAGTGCTGGATGGCCAAAGAAGGCCCTAAAAGTGATACTGGATGGGTCAGCACTGGCAAGCAGACGAAAGTATCTGCCAGAGGAAATACTGAATCTTGGACTACCTCGTAAAGTCCTCTTCAGCCTCATTGCCAACAAAATGTTCCATCTCCCGGTCAATTTCTTGTCGGGTCCCGTCCGGAACCTGACAGGCCTGACATATGTGAAGCTCTCAGGGACAAAGGCATGTGCTTTGCAAAAACATCGACTCCGTTGACGCAACAGCAAACGAGGCTGATATCTCTTTGACATCCGGACGCAACTCTGTCATGTCCCCGGCCTGGGAATGGCCCAATCAACAATGGTGTCGCTTACTTCTGGACAGTAAATGGACTTTCCCCATGGGCGTTTACCGCATGTTCAGCCATCAAAGGAGGCAAAGACGCTTTCTCTCCAACAACGCTTTCTCTCCAAACAACACTTTCTCCAACAGAACGTCTGAAACACTTCATTACTTCGGCTCATAGGTTGGATGGTCTATTTCAGAAATTCTGGGTCAAGCTTTTGATTCAAGCGATCCCGAAGATTCACGTCAATCAGGGGAAGGATCCTGGCAGCCAAGGAGCCGCTATCTTTCAGGGCTGCCTCGTGCAACTGGTCGTGCAGCCGCTGCATCATTGTCACTCAAACAGATGTTGCAGTTCGGCTTCTTCACGCCTCACTAAATGACTTTCTGACCTGCAAGAAACGCAGTGCTTGCTTCTACGTGAACCTATTTCTACAGCACCAGGAATTGGCGTGGCGCGTGATGACGACATCCCTCATTTGCGAACTGAAAAATGCCGACGTCCGGGATATGGCTACCCGTGTTGCTAAACACTTCCCATCTCGCTTATGCATGTTGCTTCTGGTCTGATCACGCTCTAAGCATACCTGTTAAGCCAGCGACCCTTGAAATTGTCGGAAGGTTCCTTGCTGATCACTTTTTCGAGGTCCTAAGTCTCCCGCGAGAACTGTTGAGGGTTTCTTCGGCTCTGCAGTCCTTCGTCAAGTGGATCAAGGTCATATAACTCAATTTGCGTCTCATCTTCCGCTCTGACATGTTTTCCTAGGATTATGCTACAGACGCAAATAGCTTCGTGTCGACATTCCGCTACCCCATCTCACAGAGCACTACACACATATACATATCTGCGATACCTTTTGCGCCCACTAGGTCAATTGTCTCGAGGCAATTTCTGTCCAAATGTCCCCGTGTGTTATCAGTTGATGTTGGGAAAATGACGGAATGGCCTGTGGCAGCCACACATTCGAAGGCTGTTATGTCCGTAGCTTACTCGCCTGATGCCAAGCGGATCGTCCTGGGTTCAAAGGATGAGACGTGCGTGTGTGGGACGCAGAGACGGGTGAAGCGGTCGGGGGGCCTTCTGAAGGCCACACAAATACTGTGGCACCTGTCACCTATTCACCTGATGGCAAGCGGATTGTCTCGGGTTCATCAGACCAGACTGTACGCGTGTGGGAGTGAAGCGTTAGGCCCATACAAATGCTGTCATGTCTGTAGCCTATTCGCCTGACGGCAAACGAATCGTCTCGGGTTCTTTGGACCACACTGTGTGTAGCGGCGGCCATTCGAACGCTATGTAGCCTCCTGAGTCCCTGCCGAACGATAGTAGTTCTGTCGTCGGTCCTGCAGACACTTCCGAGTCCAAGTTACGGCGCTCGGGAACCACTCAGAGCAGCTGCTGGCCCCCAATAACAGGCCCGAAACGCTGCCGTCATCGGTAGACGCATCAGTTCGAACGGGGAATTTGATAATACGAAGACAGGTGAATATGACCGCCATATGATATCCTTATCCGAGTCGTTGTCGTCTCGACTAGCAGTACCATTCTTCCTTCAATCCCAAAGTTCATACTACAACTTCTCGAAAACTAGATAATTCTCATACTAGTAGGCCCTCCCTTCGGAGCGTATATGCAGTTGGACTGAGAGGCGGGAGGGTACGTGGGGTGGGTGGCGACAGCGTGGTCGATGGATCGTTGACGTTTATCATGATTGAATTGCCGAACGTGTTCTCCGAAAGCTGCATGGGCGTCGATTGGGCGATGGCACGGAGTTCGTCGTACTACTAGTAAGTGTGCGGTCTTGGGCCAGATAACTCGGTGTTCTTATCCACGTCAGTTAGGGCACTTAGGAGAGTGTTGGTAAAAGGTATACTGACGTCCTGCCGGTTATTAACCGGTTATTTGTCGCAGAATCTTACTTCGAAGTGCCCGAGGAGAGCCTGAGGCGCCTATTGACAGCGAGCGCCAACTTGAAATGACAGAAAATTCGACTTAGCCTCAGGCTTATCTTGATTCTTCAAGCTTCAAGCTTCAAGTTGATACCATCTACGTTGCAGCTGATCATCGATCATCATCCAAAAACTCATCTCATTGAGGATGCCCATTCTTCAAAACGCCTCTGGTATAGATACCCGTGAATACATGTTCAAGGACGTTGCGGGGGACCAGGTCAATCATATTACTAACATTCAGAACGTCGGTAGCACAGGTACGAAACAACTATGATCTTGTCGCATCCGAGTCTATATCTGACACGAACGATCGAAGACATTCATCCCCCGCACACCGTCTTCGCCCGGTTCGACCACAACAATCGAGTACCATGTCTGAAGGGCACACGGACGGATATCCTTGAGGAGGTCGATGGCTGGATAGATGCTGGAGATGCACCGGCGTCGGAGACAACTTCCTCACGAAATCGGCCCATATTTTGGATCAATGGGTCCGCTGGAACAGGAAAGACCACGATTGCTTACACAGTTGCTGCGGCCTGCAGAAAGCGACGGACTCTTGGGGCAAGCTTTTTCTGCTCGCGTGACAATGCGGAATGCAGTCCTAATCTCATCTTCCCGACCATTGCCTATCAACTCGGACTGTTTTTCCCTCCCTTCAAGGCGAGGGTTACTCGGGCTCTGAAGGCGGATCCAGATATGCGCTATTCTGATGTATCCTACCAGCTAGAAGAGCTAATCATCAAACCTCTTCATGCAGTACGAACATCATTTCCTTCCTGTGTCATCGTATTGGACGCCCTCGACGAATGCAAAGACAATGGGGCCACTTCCATCATCTTGTCTTCGCTTTCTCAGCACGTCGATGGGCTTTCGCCACTGAAAATCTTGGTCACCAGTCGTCCGGAACAAAATATCACGCAGGCCTTCTCAGATACTTTGTGCCCAGCGACGCGGCGGCTCATATTGCACGAAGTCAAGTTAGAGGTGGTGCAGAATGATATCGAGCGCTACCTCAGCGCCAATCTTGCTCGCGTCAGAGGCTCGTATCGCCTAGATCGCTCGTGGCCCTCCACAGGCAATATCCACTTCTATCGGTCGGACTGTTCATTTTCGCATCAACTTCAGTCAAATTTATTGAAGATCGGAACTACTGCGATCCTATACTTCAGCTTTCACAGCTTCTTCGTAAAACAGCTGAGAGCCTCAATAACTCATCATCTCCACACCGCTACCTAGATCAGTTGTACATGGAGGTCCTGACCCGTGCTTTTCCTGATATGTCACCTCACCTTACCCGTCGGCTCAAAATGGTTCTCGGAACAATTGTTCTGCTTCGGGATTCTCCTTCTGTGATTGCTTTGGAGAAGTTCCTGAACTTGGAGGAGGAACGGTTCACCAGACTCTAGCATGTCTTCACTCGGTTGTCATACTTCCGGTCAATGACCTCGAAGTGATTCGCTTACACCATCCTTCGTTCTTCGACTTCATGACCAGTCCGACTCGATGCACGAATCCGAAGCTGGTCGTGGATACCAAAACTCAACATACACTGCTAGCCCTTCAGTGTCTAAAGGGCATGAAGGACTTTAGGCGCGATATCTGTGGAATCAAAAACCTGTCGGCACTCAATGACGAGGTTGATGACCTCCAGACGCGAATCACGAGAACCATCCCGCCCCAGCTCCAGTACGCCTGCCGTCACTGGGCTTTTCACCTCACGAACGGGATGATCTCAGATATCCTTCTGGATCTCATGAAGGAGTTCTGTTCGAAGTACCTACTCTATTGGGTGGAGGTGTGCAGTCTCTTAGGCGAACTTCGAAATGCACAGAAGGCGTTAGATTCCGCACAGAAGGCGCTTGTTGTACGTCATTTCGTTTCTACGTATCTAGTAGTAAAGGATCATACTTACCGGATTCATTAGAATGTTGGCCAGAATACGAATGATGTCAGAATGTTACTACACGACTGTGAACGCTTCACCCGTCAATTCTTTCCCGTGATCAGTACTTCCTGTCTTCATGTATACGACTCAGCTCTACTCTTCACACCGAAGGAAACATCAATCTACAAGAGATATCGACAAGAACTTGTGCTTCCGATGAAAGTATGCAATGCATCTGAGAAGACATGGGATCCGTGTATACGGACAATGGATGGACATTCTGCAGTTGCTAGTTCGGTCGTGTTCTCACCGGATGGCACCCGTGTCGTGTCTGGGTCTTGGGACAACACTGTCCGGGTGTGGGATGCGGTCATTGGTGCACACCTCAACACGCTGGAGGGCCATTCCAGCTGCGTTCGTCCGGTCGCGTTCTCACCGGATGGCACCCGTGTCGTGTCTGGGTCTGACGACAAGACTGTCTGATTGTGGGATGCAGTCAGTGGTGTGCATCTCGACACCATTGAAGAGCATTTCTCTGCCACCTCAGTTGCAGCTGCTCTAACTTCATCCCAGTCCTCGCTATCGCGGCCCCCTGCTGTTGCTTCATCAAGTGCCACTCAACCCACTTCTAGTTACATCATTGACGACGGCTGGGCCCGCTCCCCCCCCCCGGCGGCGACGACTTTGTTGGATTCCCGTTTCATGTAGGCCGGTAGACCATGATTGTGTAACCTGGAACGGAAATCGTGTTGCTCTGGGCACCCAGGATGCGCGGGTTGTTGTATTGTATTTGATCTCACTGGCATGGACTCATATTGTAATGCATAGAAATGACACTTAGTCTATATTTGCATTGTCGCTACATGAAAACAACGAAGAGATGTGATCACGACACCATTCATCGTCCAAACCTCAAAGGCACGGATCCATCTGTACGGCACTTCCACCCGGACTGCAATGTTTCGGGGATGAACGATCGACTCTGACTTTGGATGAGCCACTCGCCCACTGCTCCCCAGATCATCCGCGCCACGCCCACCCAAGAATTCCTCAGCGAGAATGCCGCCGCATCCGTAAACTCAGCGCTCGTCCGAAAATGGTTCAAGTTCCCCGAAAACTCCTTCGAGCTCTACGCCGAGAAGGTCCAGCACCGCGGCTTCTGCGCCGTCGCCCGATATGACAGCCTCCTCGGCGGCCACGGCCAGTACGGGTGCATTTGGCCGGTGGATCGACTACCCGCAAGCACCCCGCGCTGCGGAGGGAGAAACACCGCCGGGTGTGGGCATTGTGGGCGAGGGTGGAGTGAAGGAGACGACGCTCGGGGAGCTGTTGCCTGATAATAGTGGTTTGGGGCCTGAGGAATTGAGGAAATGAGGCCCCAGAAGCAATATATAAGAACATATCACGCATTTGATCGTCTGCATCCTTTCGCGAGGAGTCGTGATCAAATGCCAGATAGGTCTTCGTCTCGAGGAAGAAAACGGGAAATTTTCGCTATAACCATAGATTCCTTAACTGGGAGCAACCTGGTAGTTTTCGGTAGGAGGGAAGAGGCTGCTCAAGAGGGTGTTGAAAGGACCGTAATACTCGCTTTCATCGGTGCTGAAACGGTTAACGAGATCGAATTGTGTTGGGCCAGGGCATATCTTGCGTTACTCACCAGAGTACAGATATGCTAAAGCTTTTACCCATGTTCCACGGATAGGTTGTAATACCACTGTGCTCTTTCAGGTAGCTGATTCTGCTGAAGCGCTAAAGTTCAATGATTGAAAAATTCTTGAACGCGAGACGCTCGACCCGGAAGGCTAGTAGCATGAGGTTGTCTTGCCCTCATCGGAAATCTTCAAGTCATGTTGCTTTAACTCGACATCGTCGATACAAATCCACCCGAACAAGTCATTCAGTGGTAACACTAGTACGTATTCTCCAACTTGAACAGCAACGTGGTATCTACAAACGTTGACGCTTGTCTTTATAAGACGTTTCTTATTAGATGTGAACACCCAACCACACGTCGAGACTCCAAGCATGAGAACCGTCTCTGTTTTCGTAATGCTGCAGGTTGTCTTGCGTTCTGCATGGATAGCTAGTGCTGGACCTCGTACGTTCACCTTCATTTCGCTCTCAAATCAAATACCATTATTGTCAGAAGAGTACCATGTCAACCTCAACCACCGAGTCGACCCATACAGACACAAGCCGCGTCTCACTTTTCGCCCCGACGGAACCTTCAAAGTGACTGTGTTCTCAGACCTGCACTTTGGTGAGAACCCCGAAGGTCCTTGGGGCCCTGTACAGGACACGAAAAGTACGCGGTTGATGAGGAAGGTTCTGGGTGACGAAAAGCCCGATTATGTGTCCGTTCTTATTATCGCCTTGGGAACAGAGGGTTCTGAATGTGTGTCACCACCAGGGTTTTGAATGGAGATTTGATCACAGGAGAAAGTAGGCGGTCTCTCGTATTTCAGTCTACTCCGTGCTGATGGCATCGATTCTCAGACACTTACAGACACAACAGCACCCACCTCATCGACCAGATCGTGATTCCGCTCAACGAGGCGCGTGTGCCATTCTCGTCTACTCATGGCGTAAGTTCCAGTCTACATCCAGATGAAACTTGATTGGAACTGTATTCACAGAATCATGACAACCAAGCAAACATCACACATCTCGAGGAAATAGAACGAGAACAGCTTGTCGCTCCGATGAGTTACACTCGAGTGGCTCCTCCGGGCGTCGGAGGTCAAGAGGGTCCTGGAAGTTACTGGGTTCCCGTGCGTCTCTGAGGATTAAACTTTTCCGAAGCCACGTAAAACTTAACCCAGTCTAATTTGACAGATATATCACAAAATATCAGGTTAAGCGCCTCACTCCCCGCATAATCGTCTCATACCTAAAGCTATCATCGAATCAGACCCGTCGCCAGCCTTGGTTCTCTGGTTTTTCGACTCTCGCGGTAAATACTCATTTCAGCTACATTTACACAGCTAAACATTCCGTCCCCAGGCGGCTTTACACCCAATACGACGCCAGTTCCAGACTGGGTGGACGCTTCCGTCGCAGGTTGGATCAAGAGCGAGACCTCTGCGATGGATGCTGCGTGGGGTCCCGCGGATGGGTTCTGCAAACGGGGAGCTCTTGCCTTTGTGCATATTCCTCCGTATGGCCCTTTCGTCGTCTCTGCTGGCTTGTATATCTCACTTGTGAAATCGAAGGCATGCGATACAAGCTGTTCAGGAGAGTTTGGATAGTACGAAGAATCCAGGGTTAAATGGTGTGCTGTCTCACCTATGAATTTACGGTAACATAGATAGACGGAGTGATTGTAGCTGACGTTTTGGGAGACGGATCGACGCAAGCTTCTGTGTCTGCGGAGGACAATGGGGAAGACCAGCTATTTTGGGACGCGTTAAATGAGAATGTCAAAAATCTGCATGCTGTTGTTTCTGGACACGGTATGTCTTGACTCGGTGACTCGGGAGGTACTGACTGGATTATAGACCATGGAAACGAATGGTGTGCGCGTGAACCTACCAAAGATGTAGTCTTCTGTTTCGATAAACATTCCGGGTTTGTGGTATTCAGCTTTCCATACCGTTTCTGCATTCTGAAATTTAGCTGATCTGTTCTAGGTATGGCGGGTATGGCAGCGACGGTTGGGGCTACGGTGTTCGAAACATAGTGTTTTCGTCACCAGATCCTGAGGTGGGTTTGGAAACCTGGATCAGGTTGGAGGAAGGGAAGACGAGAGCGAGAGTATTTCTTGACGGCAATTACAATCGATGATGATATCCAATCGTTGTTGATTGCCGTCGGCCAATTATTATTAGTACTATAAAAGACAGTAGACCTTTATCCCTCCGTCTTGGGACTTTCAACATGAAGCAAATCCATGATAACATCCAACCCCTCATTACCCCCGAGTCTCCGAATCTCGTTTTGCGTCTGCTTTTCAAGAGTGCGCATCACGTCCATCGTATATTCAAAGGACTTGGTGTGATTCCTGAGATACGAGATTGTATGTACTTTGAGCGTAGGTGTCGTCGGACGTTTTTGCAGGACGTCTAAAAAGAGTTTTACGATGAACGCGATATCATGAAGGGGAGAAGCGCGGACACATACTGAGGACTTGTCGGTTGGAAGTATCGGCATGGATACTGTGCACGACGGGAAATGAGAATTTCCCCTCGGTAAGATCTTCCGCGAAGCCTTTGTTTGTTGTATACTGCATATATTCGTCAGATGTCGAATTGACGAGAGACCCGTGCCGACATTTACCTGGGTGCTTTCGAGATTCATGTAATCGTCTCGGATCTGGAAATATATTCCGATTAGGTTTACTAGTGGTGTGTAATCCCTGGCGTTGTAGTTGGCAGACGTCAAACGGGCAGAGACGGGAGGGAGGGGCGACGTACACGTCGATGTTCGTGGTTGAGCATGCCATCATAAGTTTAATGGCTATGCGAAATAGGCCGCCTGTTTCTGAGAGTTCGGTCAGGGCTTACCCTTTGGGTGCACAAAGAGATTGACCCAACTATTATTAACCATGGCGATGTACTCCTCTTCGGAGGGGCAACGGAGGGAATCACGCCAGAGAATTTCTAGCCCTTGACCACGGTGAAGAGATAGAAGTTCGGCTGATATGGTACTTGGTGAGACATTCGTTGAGGACGGCGAAACGACAAAACGTACCAGTCACCAGTTTATCCAGATTGACGTCGCCGTACTGTCGCTCCGGCATATTTTCCTCGCCGGCCTCCCGACGAAGAGAGAACAGCTCTTGATAGGCAAGAAAGTAGACATAATTTGCCGTGTTGATGGTTTGCGGAATACCATATATCTTGTGGGCCACTGAGAACGAATCGAAAGAGGCACATCAGGAGATCAGCTCAAGAGACATACCAGGATGCCCCCTCCTCAAGCTCGAATCATCCTCGATGTCATCCACCCTGCTCTAGTTGCTCAACGAAAGTCAAGGCATGCTACTGGCCAACTCACAAGAGACTGGCACTGTGGAGCATGTTGACCACTCGCGCGATGACTTTGAGTTTGTCTTCCGGTACGTTGAGCCATCTGTTGAAGGCCGAGATCATGGCCCCCCGGATTTCTTTTCCGGGGTTGGACGTGATGTAAGTAAACGGTTCGAGCAGTGCCTGCGCGGAGGTCAGCCCACACGCATGCATCTGACCGGCGAACTCACTGCTTCGTTTAGTTCAGACCACTGAGAGGATGATTCCAAGAGCGTGGAGAGAATGTTGTCATATTTGGATGACATGACTGGAGACCTTGCCAGTGCTATGTTGCTAGAATTCGCTGGGCTGCAGGTGGACTGAACGTGTTGGTGAGCTACTGCGGCTTGCTGTACGGCAACGCTTTGCCGAGTCTGAAAATACCAGTGCACGAATACAACTGAACTTGGCGCTTTGGAACCAATTTTTGATTTTCATCAGAAAAATATGTACATGACAGAGATGACCACCTGCTCCCTCCAACTACACGGTACAGCGACCGGCCACTAATGTTGTATATATCCGCTCACACCACGTCGATGTCCAAGATTCAATTTCTTACCGACAGTTCTCGCCTGTCAGCGGTCTGAGAAAAGGGACCAGATACTAGTGTCCTGTCCAACAAAGCGTCTTGGAATGCTAGATGACGAGCATGTACTGCAGGGCCGGTGTTTGTTTCTGAAGCAGTTCGTCAAATGATTGTATCGGCCTTCTTCTCGTAAGAAGAGTGCCTAGGCAGATGAACCTACAACGACCAGTGCCAATCAACTGGAAGGCCGCAAGGGAGACCGAAGTTCTGGCGATTTTTGCGGTTGATAGTCTATATGGACATGGTCTATGGTAACGAGTGAACATCGGAATAAACGGATGGAGAAAAGGAACAGAAGTCGGCCCCTGAGCTATGCCATCCGTTCCGCGATATTATCTATCGGATCGATCACTAGTCGGCTTGCGGAACCAAAGACGATTTGGATCCGAGGGTGGGTAGCCAATGCAGGAGTAAGTGCCAGTGTCCAATTTTGGCCAGATGGCTGGGCGAGGGTTCACTTGAAGTCGTGAAGGACTTTAGACATGAATGCTCGAGAACTAGGGAACTCGTGACCAAAGAATTTGAGAACTGAGCAGTGGTTACCCCCCTGTACATGTATATATTTTCAACGAGCTCGAGCGTGGTCGTCGTCGTGAACGATGGGACCTTGTATTGTAGTGAGGGAAAGTCACGGTTGAGGGGATCATCTGATCCGGCTCTATTTAAAACCCCTAGACCCGCCGGTACCAGCCATGACAGTGGCTCCAAGCTGAAGGGGCCTTCTACATAATATATATTCCACCCTAACCGACCGACACTTTCTGCCTTTCGAACCAGCATGACCACCACATATTTCCTAGCACCAGATCCTCTCCCACGACGTCCATACACTGCAACCGGGGCTTCCACACGCACATCGCTCACCTGGGTGGACCACACTGCGGAAGAAAACATGGAGTCGGTGCAAGAAACCGATAATGATACTAGCATTGATGTTGCTCAGGCCGCTGCTGCTATCCCTCAGATCCCTCAGACATCCATCACGTTTTTGTTGGTCTCAGGGCGGAGGAGAACTATGTTATTCGACCCGGAGACGACTATTGGCAGGGTGAAAGAGTTGATCTGGAACACTTGGCTTAGTGGTGAGTTACCGGTAGACCTCCCTTCTTTTTCGTCGACTTCCATATAATCTCAAGGTCCTGATTCTTGTACTCAGATTGGCAAGACGAACGACCACCAGCACCGTCTTACCTCCGAATACTCTACCTCGGGAAAATCCTTCAGGATGATGATACTTTCACGAGTGAGCTTTGTCTTTTTTTTTGCATTTCACACCAGCCGACAAATACGCCAGAACTCAAATTACCCTCTCACATCCCATCTCCCGCCTCTCCTACCAACGCAGACACAAACACAAATTCAAATATGAATGCAAACACCTCACCAACCACGATAGTACACCTTTCCATCCGGCCCCACGATTCCTCCCCCGACGACGACGGTCCACAGAAAAAACTCAAATGCAGGGTGCGGTACGGGGATAGCCTTGGGCTGGGTGAGGGCGGCGTCGGTGCAGACGGGGAGACGGAAGGTGTCGGTTGGTGTGGGTGTTGCGGATGTGTTATCTGTTAGTCCGACAGAGCCCAAAGCTGCATCTGGTGGGTCAGAACTTTGTTTTGAGTGTTCACCACTAACCTAGTTTGTGTGTAGGATTGTTCTATGGGTATATGTGGGGCCCCTCCCTTTTTCTCAGTGCCTCTTCTGTCGTCAAGTGGGCATTCCTTCGCGGTCAGGGCCAGGGGGATCCCTGCGTTAGGCTTGTTGCGGACACTTTTTTTTTGGTTTCCGGTCGCTTTGCGTTTCGTTTCTCTATTTTCACTGGTTTTTCTCTACTCTTTCGCCTTAATCCATCCCAGTTTCCACTTCCTAATAATCCTACTCCCCTACTCCCATACTCTCACTGCTCATGCACCCGCTGTATTATTTTGCACGATTCACGTCCATATACCCTCGCAAACCTCTTTATTCCGCTATTCTGCTCCATTCTTACTGGTTTCACGTACTTGGTATGGTTTTTGTACATGTGGTAATTCCTGAATCCAACTTGAAGCTGGAGACCACGCCACTTCCCGACTAGTAACACTCAATCTCAACTCTCATCATGCTTGGGTCTTGCAGACATGGTCCTGAAAATGTCTGTGGCCTCGCTATAGCGACGTGCTTCTGTTCAAGTTATATTGTTGGATAGGTATGTTGCAAGTGAAACTCGAGGAAATAAGACTACGCATTGGACTCGGAGCAGGCTGACAGGGTCGCTGCAAGTAAGCCAACTATTATGCAAAGCCCCGTAAGTTAAAGCCTGACCAGAGTCACCAGACTTCTTACTAAATTCTTACTAGTAACATTTGGGAGACTTCTTCACCACAACACTGTTATTCGGATTAGTTTCGCTGCCCATCATCATGTGCCCACCGCTGACCCGAGTTAACCACCAGCCACGGCGCCCATCTCCAGCAGCTCTAGCTGGGTTAGTCTTTGACGTTCAGAACAGGCCCGGAAACCATAACATTGACGACTGAGGGCCAAATGATTCGAAACCCTGCCTCCGTTCAGACCTGAAACGTGGTCGCACCACTCCTCAGAGTGAGGGCTGTTATGGTGTCGCGTTAACATGGTATGGTGCTAGGGAGTCCCGAGCGACTTCCCTTCCTCGCTACCGAATCGAACACCACAAAGAACAATGAAATCCACAGGTAAGTACGCATTATTTGACAGACGGCATGACACGTTCCAGGTAGCCCTCAGACACCACGGAAGGATTTTTCATCTGTTTTAGAATTGCATATTCCAAGCCCCGGTGCTGGAAGGTATAAATACGAGGATGCAATGGCCCAATGCTCAGCGCAAAACATCCCATTGCCTCTATCCAACCACCACACAGCAACTAGTTTCATCATGAAGATGTTCACTGTCATTCTTGCTCTCGCCCTCGCTGTCTCACACGCTGTGGCCGCACCTACGCACTGCGATGGGGTTATTATCCAACTTGTGGACAAGAAATTTTGCAGCGGCCCTGACGAACCCTGCATGTATCAGGACGACTGTTGCCCAGGCCTGGTACGTGAACACTGATTTATCTGCGCTCATCTCAATAACTTTTTATACCCAGGTTTGCCATCCTGGCTTTCGACGTTGCTTTCCCCTGGACGTGATTAGCAAGTGACATCCGTAGTCACCTTGGAAGGGGGCCACAAAGAATTCTGGGGTTTGTTATTACATGCCAGTGTGTACAAGTATCCTCCGCGAATGAATTTTCATTTTTGGACGGTCTGCGAGTCGTCATTACCAATCAAGCTTACATCACGTATTGGAATACGAAATGGCGTCTGAAACATTATTGGGAAATAAAATGTAAGTTACAGTCTTGTACTTTTTGCGGTACCTGCGCAAGAGTATACTTTGTACAGGAGGGATGACCAGGAGGAGTGTATTATTTATTTTGCGCGATTCACGTTCATATGCTCTCGCAAACCTCCATTCAGCTACTCCGCTATTTTGTTCCATTCTTACTCGTTTCACGTATGATACTTGGTATGGTTTTTGTACATGTGGTAATTTCTGAGTCCGACTTGATTTTTGAAGCTTGGAAACTCGGCTACTCTGAATCTCAATTCTCATACAGTAAGAATCGGTGTCGACTCCGAGTCGGTGCCTGCTGGTCAGCCGCGGCTCTTCCATGAACGCCGTGCTACATTCCTCGCGCTCCTCGTCAGCATGCTCTAACCTGGCTTGGGTTTGATCCCGAGGGCATTGGGGTTCGAGGTTGGAGTGAGGGGAGAAACTTGGTGAGGAGTGAAGCCGCTGACGCGCTAGTGACGACACATCTAGAGCAGGTGCCCGTGCGTCCGATACCATACTGGACTTTGGCGGGTGTCATCTTGGTTCTCGTGCTCGGGTCTTTGCAGACATGGACTTCGGATTTCCGAAATATCTGTGGCCTTGCTGTAGCAATGCTCTTCTGTTCAAGTTTTATTCTCTGATAGGCGCTGCAAGTAAGTTTGCAAAGCCCCGTAAAAGCCTGACCAGACTTCTTACTAAGTTCTTAGCTTTTGGGGGACTCTTTACCACAACACTGCTATTCGGATTAGTTTCGCTGCCCATCATCATGTGCCCACCGCTGACCCGAGTTAACCACCAGCCACGGCGCCCATCTCCAGCAGCTCTAGCTGGGTTAGTCTTTGACGTTCAGAACAGGCTCAGAAACCATAACATTGACGACTGAGGGCCAAATGATTCGAAACCCTGCCTCCGTTCAGACCTGAAACGTGGTCGCACCACTCCTCAGAGTGAGGGCTGTTATGGTGTCGCGTTAACATGGTATGGTGCTAGGGAGTCCCGAGCGACTTCCCTTCCTCGCTACCGAATCGAACACCACAAAGAACAATAAAATACACAGGTAAGTACGCATTATTTGACAGACGGCATGACACGTTCCAGGTAGCCCCTCAGACACCACGGAAGGATTTTTCTTTAGAATTGCATATTCCAAGCCCCGGTGCTGGAAGGTATAAATACGAGGATGCAATGGCCCGATACTCAGCGCAAAACATCACATTGCCTCTATCCTACCACCACACAGCAACTAGTTTTACCATGAAGACGTTCACTGTCATTCTTGCTCTCGCCCTCGCTGTCTCACACGCTGTGGCTGCACCTACGCACTGCGATGGGGTTATTATCCAACTTGTGGACAATAAATTTTGCGGAGGCATTGGAACACGCTGCACATATGATGACGAATGTTGCTCAGGCCTGGTACGTGAACATTGACTTGTCTAGGCGTATCTCACTAACTTTTTGTGCCTAGATTTGCCATCCTGAAATTCAAAATTGCGTGCGCGTGATTAGCGCTCATTAGCAACTGACAGTAGTCACCTTGGAAAGGGACCACAGAGAACTCTCCCATATTTTTGCTGTACGTTCTTACATGCCCACAAGTATCCTCCGCGAATGAATTGTAGTCCATTTCCATTTTTGGACAATCTGCGGACTCCGTCTGGATACACCAGCCGCCGCGACCAGCGTCCCCCCGATTTCCTGATGTGACAGACCACTACTGGCAGTAGAACAATGGCAAACTAAGAGCACGAAAGCGTACCAGGCCACCCCAATTTTACCGTCAACTCTGGCTGTGTCCGAGTCTGCATCACGTTTTGGAGTACGAAATGGCGCACCACTGGCAACCCTTAAAACATTATTGGGGGGCATAAAATGTACAGTCTTGTACTTTTCGCAGTACCCGCTATCTAGGGTATACTTTGTACGACTTGTACAGGAGGATGACAAAGAGGAAAAAGAAAGCAGAAAGAGCATAATTAACCATGCGGCCCTTACCGGTCCCAAATATCATCAACTCTATCTTCCTAAACAGCACATAACTAACCGCCGCAAAACCGAACCCAAGCTGGAACCCTACATCCCCCCCAAACAGGCCCCCCACCCTCTTCCCGATAGGACCTGTGAACCACCCTTGCGCCATCCCCAGCATGGCTCCTGCGGCTCCGACGCAAAAGGCTGAGATGGCCGCTATCCCCGGGGGCAGAAGGGCAGGTGTGTCGTAGATAACTGAGTTGTACCCCGCAATACCGCGTTTGAAGAGGAAGTGCTCGGTGAGAGAGACACCTTCGTATATCGCTAGCCAGTACGCCTGGAACATCACAAACATCAGTATGACAGCAAGGAGGTGAGGAAGTGTATTACTGACAATGATCAGCATGAAGCCCTCTAACACGGTTTGGAAATAGTTGTACCCAGGAATCGCAATAGCCACGTAGGCAATGGTCACCGACAGCGTCCACACAAAGCGCGGCACCTTGGCAGACCACCGCCATCACCTGCATACTCAAACTCACTGAGTATATATTAGGGCAATTATTCGCCACGATCGCCAGCGCCAGCACCACCAGGCAAAACTTCCCGAAACCTCCCAATGGTGGGAACAGCACCGCCGCTATCAGGCCCCCGATGCCTCCGTCGGTGTAGCCCGAAGCGTACCCGGGGTGGGAGACGGATGCGGTCATGACGGCGGCGCCGAGCATTTGGAGGGGGAAGAGGAGGCCACAGAGGGTGGAGAGGAACACGAGGGGGCGGGAGGCTGTAGTGGGATGGTAGCAGGTGTAGTCCGACGCACAGGAGGTCCAGCCCGTGGCACATCCGAAGATGGAGGCGGCAAATGAAAGGACGGAGGCTGCTTCCGAGGTGCCTACGCCTATTGGGAGGTTGGCAAATGCCTGTTGGCGGGTGTTAGTACAGTGCGGAGGAAGAGGCGGAGGGAGGACGCAGATACGTACGCCAGAGTGGGCAAATTCACCCAGGATGACCAGGAAGACTATGAACGTCGGGATCCAGCTCCAGAATTCGTACACATGGACGACCTTGTACCCGAAAAGCGTGACGAGTAATGTGGCGGCCGCGATGATTAGGATCCCGCCGTACCCCGGCACATTGTGATTCACAGCGTGGAGGAGCTGAGCGCCTACAATCGTGTTAACGCAGGACCACCCAATGCACGTTAGGATGTTGAAAACCGCGACTGTGCTCTATTGTCAGTGGTGGTAACAGGTGAGCAGAGCGTCATTGATGACCCACTGATTTTGACACCATAATATCCGAAGTAAAAGCGTGACAGTATCATCTGCCGGAAGCCAAAGACAGGCCCAAAGGTGGAGAAGAAGGCTACCGGGATGTTACCAAGAACGTTGAAGACGAAGATGGTGAGGATGGTGTCCACGAAACCGAGAGCGAACACGTGCGTCGCCAGTGCACCTATCGCGAATGAGCCGACGGCCATGTTCGCTGCGAGCCACTATTTCAGAGCATGCACACGTTTAACAGATACGAAGGACGCACCATAGTGCCGACATTGACTACGGCATTCGTATCGGTACGCTCGTCCTCCGGGACGCGCTCAATCCCACGCGGCTCGATCTTGCACTTGCCAGCGATGCGCTGGAGCCTCGCAGTCCACGAATCGCCCACGCCAGAATCAACGGCTACGTCGTAGACTTGTTGCTCTGTGTCGTCGAACTTCTCTGTCTCTGCGCCATGTTCCGACATGGATGTCTGAAGCTTCGAGCCAATTGAAAGGACTTGCTGGAATCATTAGTCTTCCGGGGATACATGTAAAGACCTGGTACGGGAGACCTTGTCCTTTCCGGGAGGCTCCGACGAGTCCTATTTATAGGAGTCGTCCTTGGGCTTAGGTTAGTCTTGACATTTAGAATAGGCTCGGAAATCATCTAACCTTCAAGACTCAGAGACAATGATTCAATACCCTGTCTTTGTTACATTGAATCGGGAAACATGGAAGGTATGGTTTAGCGCTAGGGGGTTACAGTGACTGGGAGTCCGGAGTAACGCTTCCATTTCTCGCTGCCCAATCGAACACCACCATGAAAACTGCAGGTAAGTACGCATGCGTCTGACACGGCTTGATATGTTCCAGTTCAGACACTACGGAATGATTTTCCATCCGTTTAGAGTCGCATATTTCCAGCCGCGAGTATAGATGCGAGGATGCATGCATATGCATGGCCCAATCATCAGCGCAAAATATCGCATTGCCTCTATTCCACAACCACCCAGCAATTATTTTCACCATTAAGACTTTCACTGTGATTCTTGCTCGCCCTCGCTGTGGCGCCTACCCACTATGTTATCCAACTTGTCAACAAGAAGCTTTGCGCAGGTGAAGGAGCTCCTTGCTGTACCCCGAAGATTGTTGCGATGACCTGGTACGTGGACGTTGACTTATCTACGCATATGTTACTTACTTTTTATGCCACAGCTGCTACTAGTATCCAGGACATAACTCGAACTACCTGCGTTCGATTCATGACCGTGACCGTGTCACTGGCAAGCGTCACAAACTCCTGCCAGCTAATCATGCCTGAGCTCAAGGGTTTCTTCGCGTCAATTGATATCGACGATATTGCGCTAAAGGAATATAACGTGGAGATATCTGAAGACGGAAAATTGGCTACGTGTTTCATCACCTCTCAGGCCGGAAAGGTACGTCTACCTACCAAAAGAATGTAAAATTTCCATTCACATTTTGTCAAGGAATTCTTAGTCAATTGGAGAGACACTTCACCTCGTCGGAAGGTCGCAACAGGTGGCGCAGTGTATCTTGATGGCCACATGTGTGGTGGTAGCTATATCCGCCAGCGCCGTGGTCGTAGGGGTGGTGTTCGGTCGGCGCACATGTCTCGTGTGGCCACCTCAAGCACAACGGAAAGGCCAATGATATTTTCACCCGTGCAGCTCGCAGGTAAGTCTTGTTCCCTTTGATAACATTGGCACACCATTAAATGTTTGATTATCAGTTGATGACACCTTTGATGATGCCTCTGCGGCACATTTGGGTGAGATCTCATTATCGATTTGGAGAGTCAAGATAATTAGAAGGACACTGGAGCGAGAGCTTAGTCTAGAGACCCTCCCCCAAGACCAAAAGATTTCTGAGCGTGTGAAGAAAGCTACTGGCCATTGTGTGGGGTTCGTGATTTCTCCATTCTTGCCTGAAAAGTTGAATTGATCGATTGGCATCGGTGCAGCTTAGGGGAAACGAAACGAACCGAGAGACCGATTTATGTGCTGCATAGTGAAGACCTTGACAAGGAGCCACTCGTGACATTCACTTTTAAGTATAGACCACTTGGTGAGTTTGGCTCGAAGTGTTACCATTACGTCCTGACTCTTTTACTTCAGAATTTCTCCAAGCTGATGGTGTTGCCCCCCGGGTTCGGACTGTCAGGGCTAAGCGCCCAGCTAATGGGCTAGATTCAGATTCCGATGCAGATACCAAAGAGATCAAAATGTTGAAAGTGGGTTCAGTTATCTTTCGTGTGTAGCGTGCGATATGAGCTTCTGTCAGGACAATCTTACGAAGCAACAAGGCGAAATTGAAGCGGCAGAGAAGGCTTTGGAGAAACTTGAAGCAAAGAGGAAATCGAGTAAAAGAATCAAGATTGAGAGCAAACCTCAGCGGCTTGTATTCACTCCGGGTCATGTCATTGACCTGACTTAGTGGACGGCACATTGGGGACTCGAGAAGACATGTATTGGTTCTGGTATGTAAATAGTGGTATCTTGGGTAAAAAAGCAAAATTGGAGCGTGAGCGGAGCGAGGTATACAGAGCATATTGGAGAGGCAGGTTCAGGTATCTCATTTTGTAGACGTATACATAGGTTGAAGCTTTCAAGTCCGTGATCATATTGGTCTTTGCGGCTTTGTAGGGTGGACGTGAGGTTTGCCGGTCGTGGATAAGGAGGGTTCAAGTCGTGTGGTGTTCTGAATTCGACATGGGATTCGTGGCGGAATTCAAGTCCTGTAACGAGGTCGTGTTTGAAGAGTGGGGAGGCTTACAGGAGGTTCGGGTATTTCATTTTCTATCGGTACATCTGCATGTCGAGGGCTGCCAAATGACTTGGGGCGTTTGAGATAGGTCGTATTGCGGCACGGCATTGTGGACTCGAACATATTGAACGCAAATACTATGGGTTAGAACGCGCTTGCCATTGTCATTGCGTGTGACGGCCGTCTGAGACCCACCCGATTAGTGACATGGTCGTACGTCCCCCGCAGTTTCCACCTAATGCCTTTACTAGTAATCCATCGATTTCAGGAAATAAGCTGTCAATCGGCAACGAGGTCGCTACTGTCATAAGTAGTGCCATATACCATAGTACTTGGAGTCCCACTCCTGTATCCGAAGAGTTCGCGGTGTTTCGTGAGGCTCGCAAACAGAAACGGAAAAACATATATAACCGCGTGCGAATTTTGGGGGATATCGCCTCATTCCACCCAATAAATACTCGGACTCTCCCTATCCCTCTTATTCTCCCCCTCCTTCTCCTAACCTTTACACCAGCCAAATGTCTTCAAAAGGTCCGTGTAGCTCATTATATCTGTTCAATTCCGCTCACAATCATCCACAGCAATCCGAGAATACGATGCAAAGCTTCTCTTAGCCTATTGGCTCGAGCGCGCACCTCCAGTTGATCAATCTGCTCAGATTTCAACGAAATTCGTCTATCCAGCTCCCAGGGTCGCGCAGATCTCATGGGATTCCGCAACTAACACGATTACCCCAGACTCTAAGCTCCCGAACTGGGTCTTTACCACTAAACTCGTCGCAAAGCCTGACCAGCTCATCAAACGTCGCGGAAAGGCCGGTTTGCTGGCTCTTAACAAGTCTTGGGACGAGGCAAAACCTTGGATCGCTGACAAGGCGGGCAAACCCCAAAAAGTACGTCTCGTTTTCAACGCGTGCCCATCATGCATTGCACGTGTGTTGATCAATCACCTTCTAGGTCGAAGCGATCACAGGCACTTTGAACAACTTTATTGTCGAGCCATTCCTTCCTCATCCCTCCCATACTGAATACTACGTCTGCATCAACTCTGCCCGCGAGGGTGACTCCATCCTCTTCACGCACGAAGGCGGCGTCGAAGTAGGAGACGTCGACGCTAAAGCTCTTGTTCTCTCCATCCCTGTCGGTGCTCCCTTCCCCTCCCGCTCCACCATCGCATCCACTCTCCTCCCTCACGTACCCGCCGCTAAACGCGAAACGCTAGTCGACTTTCTCATCCGTCTGTACTCGGTCTACGTGGACCTGCACTTTGCCTACCTCGAAATCAACCCCTTGATATGTTTAGATGCCGAGCAGGGTGGAGAGCCGACCATTCATTATCTGGACATGGCGGCCAAGTTGGATCAGACTGCAGAGAGCATATGTGGGCCAAAGTGGGCTATTGCGCGGGACTTGTCGGTTTATGATACGCAGGCTGCATCTTCCAACGGAAAAGTATCCGCAGATCGTGGACCACCCATGGTATGTGTTTGCCCACTTTGGTCCGTATATGCACCTGTACGATCAACAGGTCTGGCCAGCACCATTCGGTCGTGATCTGACGAAAGAGGAAGCATATATTCAAAAACTTGACGGCTCGACGGGTGCCTCTCTCAAGCTGACTGTTCTCAATGCCGAGGGACGCATCTGGACTATGGTTGCTGGTGGAGGCGCTTCCGTAGTATATTCTGACGCTATCGCTGCACACGGATTCGCACATGAGCTCGCCAACTACGGTGAATACTCGGGTGCGCCTACTGAAGGCCAGACGTACGAATACGCCAAGACTATCAGTCAGTAATTCGCTATCACTCCATTGTGACTTAATTTGAATAACTACACACGCAGTTGATCTCATTACCCGTGGTACGCCCAACCCCGAGGGCAAAATTCTCATCATCGGTGGTGGTATTGCCAATTTCACCAATGTCGCCTCCACGTTCAAAGGAATCATTCGCGCTCTCAAAGAATTCAAAGCACAACTCATCGCCCACAACGTGCGCATCTTCGTCCGTCGCGGAGGACCCAATTACCAAGAAGGCCTCAAGGCTATGCGTCTGCTAGGAGAGTCACTCGGCGTGCCGATCAATGTCTACGGTCCCGATACCCACATCACCGAGATCGTACCGCTCGCTTTGGGCATCAAGGGTGAGGGGAAGAGCGCTGCTCGGTCGATACCTCCTACAGAGCCTGGATCCCCCAAGACGGCCTCTGTTTCGGCGGAAACACAGAATGACGGGGTTGGTTCGATTCATGCGGATGGCGAGCGCACGCAGCCTGGTGACCAGATCGTGCATTTCGATACAACGGGTGCCAAGGAGAGGCCGTCATTCCGTCCTTTCGATGCTACTACCCGGTCGTTCGTGTATGGGCTGCAACCGCGTGCCATCCAAGGTATGCTCGACTTTGATTATTCGTGTGGACGGCAGGAACCTAGCGTCGCTGCTATGATCTATCCGTTCGGCGGACATCACATCCAGAAGTTCTACTGGGGGACCAAGGAGGTTTTGCTGCCGGTGTATACCTCCGTTGAGGAGGCAGTGAAGAAGCATCCCGATGTGGATGTTGTGGTTAACTTTGCCAGCTCCCGGAGCGTGTATTCGTCAACGTTGGAGGTCTTTAAGTTCCCCCAAATCAAGAGCATTGCCCTTATCGCTGAGGGTGTGCCTGAGAGACACGCGAGGGAGATTTTGCATATGGCACAGGCGAGGGGCGTCTTGATCATTGGGCCAGCTACTGTTGGCGGAATCAAACCTGGGTGCTTTAGGATTGGAAATTCTGGAGGGTAAGTCTGACGTTCTATTTGATAAAATAGAGCTGACTGTTACTTTTCAGTATGATGGACAATATCATCGCATCCAAGCTATACCGTGCAGGTTCCGTCGGTTACGTGTCCAAATCCGGAGGCATGTCGAACGAACTGAACAATATCCTATCTCTCGTCACCAACGGTACCTACGAGGGTATTGCCATTGGCGGTGATCGTTACCCAGGCTCGACCTTCATCGACCACCTCCTGCGTTACGAGCGCGACCCAGAATGCAAAATGCTCGTCCTCCTCGGTGAAGTCGGTGGAATCGAAGAGTACCGCGTCATTGACGCTGTGAAGAAGGGGATCATCAAAAAACCCATCGTCGCGTGGGCTATCGGGACGTGTGCGAAGATGTTCACGACGGAGGTGCAGTTTGGGCATGCGGGGAGCATGGCGAATTCAAATATGGAGACTGCTGATGCGAAAAATACGGCGATGAGGGAAGCGGGATTCATTGTGCCCGAGACGTTTGAGGATCTTCCGCTGGTGTTGAAGGAGACGTATGAGAAGTTGGTGTCGACTGGGGCTGTCAAGCCCAAGGTTGAGCGTGATCCACCAGTTATTCCTATGGACTACAAGTGGGCTCAGGTGCGTTATGCGTCTATTTCTCATGACATTCGACTAATATTTGTATCATCTAGGAACTCGGTCTCATCCGTAAACCTGCCGCCTTTATCTCAACTATCTCAGATGAGCGTGGACAAGAACTCCTGTATGCCGGTATGCGTATCTCGGAGGTTTTCAAGGAAGATATTGGGATCGGTGGTGTTGTCAGCTTGTTGTGGTTCAAGAGACGTGAGTGTTTTTCGTACGAGGCCGTAAACACCCGTTGATGATTTGCTTGTCATTGTAGGTTTACCTCCTTGGGCAACGAAATTCATCGAGATGGTTCTCATGCTCACTGCCGATCACGGTCCTGCCGTATCTGGGTGCGTATGATCCTGCCTGCATCATCAATTCGCTGATGTATCTTTTTCCAGAGCAATGAACACCATCGTCGCCTCCCGTGCCGGAAAGGACTTGATATCGTCTCTGGCCTCGGGTCTCCTCACAATTGGTAGCCGATTCGGTGGTGCTCTCGATGAGGCTGCTTCCATGTTTTCGAACGCCCGGGATACTGGTCTGACTCCACGAGAGTTCGTTGACGAGTCGAGAAAGGCCAACAAGCTCAGTAAGTAATCGGTCTCCCCCTTTAATTCATCCGCAGCTGTGCTGATCTTGCTCCTGTGTAGTCAGCGGTATCGGACACAAAATTAAGAGTGTAAATAACCCTGATCTTCGTGTCGAGCTCGTCAAAGAGTACGTGAGGAAGAACTTCCCAAGCCACAGTCTTCTTGACTACGCTCTCGCGGTGGAGAAGGTGACGACCTCAAAGAAGGACACTGTGAGTATTTTCCCGTGTCGCGACTCGAGGCTTCACCTGAACTCTTCCAACAGCTCATCCTGAATGTTGACGGCTGCATCGCGGTTTGCTTCGTCGACCTGCTGCGCGACAGTGGTGCTTTCACCACCGAGGAAGCGGACGAATACATCAAGGTATTGTAGCGTTTCATTTTTACGGTTGTCAACATGGGCGATTGAATCGTTGTTCTTTGCAGATCGGTACCCTGAACGGTCTCTTCGTGCTTGGTCGCAGCATTGGATTCATCGGTCACCATCTGGACCAGAAGCGTCTGCGCGCGCCTCTGTACCGTCATCCTGCCGATGACATCTTTATTAACTTGCAAGACTTGGCTCAGCCTCGGGTGCTTGGGAAAATGCTTTAGGTTTTGGACAGAAAAGATGTGTTGTCGTGTAATAGTGTAGAGGTATAGATTTTTCAGTTTCTTCTCTCAGGTTGGACTTTGCATCGTTACGATGAAGCTTACTTGCATTCGTCTCAATATTAATGTACTTCAGTTCCACTGGCAATGCTAGCCTCAAGTTGCCAGGTGTTTATCAACGCGTTTTGGCTTCTTGATGTAGTACAGCGGCCATACTACGATGATACTCCTTCGCACACTGCTATTGCTACTCGAACAAATTTCAGACATGATCTTGCACGCTCCCAAAATAAGCGTCAGACGGCACTCGGCCGTATTGAGGAGAGGCCTTTCTCGTGTGAAGGTCCTTGTGGAGCAGCCTGCCTGAGAAAGCACGTGACCAAGCCTTAAGCTTTTTCCTCAGACCTGCAGTTCTCCACGGAATGTATCGCTCTATAAACTCGACAGCCCGTTCCCTCAAATCCATTCCGACGGGATCCGTTCTCGCTCCTCCACGAACTTTATCAGGTGAGACTCCTAAATACGTTATTCTTCTTACAGTTGACCCGAGTAACACTTTCAGCGCCGCCACGGAGACGTCTACATTCATTGACTGGCTCTCGACCGGCACCATCTCGCAGTATCCCAGAATCACAGACACTCGCAACGCCAGGCGCAGCACGTCTGTCACATCCAGTACAAAATGCTGTCTATCTGGATGGAGAGACGTCGGCCTCGGGGAGTTTAGACGCAAACCCAGAAGACTTCGGCGCAGATACATTTCTCTCTCAATCAGAGGACACTAGTTTCTCGGATCACTTGAACAACGTGTTTCCGCCTCTTCAGTTCCCACCGGAACTCGCAAGACGTATTCTGACGCATGGAAGTCATAAGGCTGCCACCAGTGGACATAACAGTAGATTGAGTTTTATTGGCGCGTCTTTCCGCTGTTTATCTGCGTAGAATACACTTTTTTGACATCGCACTGTTTGCTCTGACAGGCCGTCGCGTTTTAGAGACGTATCTCCTTCTTTTTCTACAGTCAAGCTCTGCCCGGCAACCTTCCCACGACTACGAACTGATCACCTCGCGCGCGCTCAACACACACGTTCTCGGTGAGCACGTCGCACCACATTGGGGTCTCGGACGAGTTTTGCGTTGGGTAGCACCGATCCCGTCGAGTCCATTCAAGAAACCGGAAGGAATCGAGAAGGGCAAACAGATGTTGAGGAGCGTTGGGCTGTACAAGGTCCAGGGAGATGCGGTGCAGGCTGTCATGGGTGGGATATTTCATCAGTTTGTGAGTTTTGCACTTCGGCTCTCCGTTATCTGACTGACCGTGAATCGATAGGGCGGTTCGGTCGCACATCGGGCATTCCACACCCGTCTGCTACCGAATATTCTGCTGCCAAGACGAGCGGATGGGCTTTTGGATGTCTTTCATGAAGACGCCCTGGTTGCCTGTGAGCGTATGGGCGGGCCTGAGGCAAAACTTCTGCTACATGACCAGAATACACCTGTTATAAATACGCTCACTGCTGTTAGAGCATCATGACAAGAGTAGATTAGGTGAGTGATCTTCTTTTTCTTCTCCTTCAGGCTCTGAGCGGTATGGGTTCATTTGAAAACAGAAATTAAAAAATGGAATATAACATTGCTTTCATTGAGCTGTTAGCCGGGTCATGTAAAGTGAAAAGGTAGGATTAACTGGATTCATGCAACCTAGCACGCCACTCCTCATCTCTGACAGGATATGAGGCCTTTAACTCCGCCCTAGACCTTTCATATTGAGAAACGACCATGGTCCTGAGGAGGGTGGAGATAGCGAGGGAAGAACAAAAGGTTCAGGAAAGGTTTCTGGGGAATCTTACCCAAGCAGTCGCCACCTCCCTCCCACCCCGAGGTAAACAAATTCAGCCACTGAGAATAACGAATCAGCTCTCCGTCACGTACAAGCTGTCCCCTAGCATGTGGTTCATCTCCTTTTCATCGACCGTTATAGCATCATCGCCGAAGAGTACTTCATAGCTAAGGCTTTGGTCCCTGGACCTCGAGTAGCCGACGACCTCATACGTCCGGGAATAGATGAACCGCCTCCCGTGAAGAACTTCCGGATTCTTAAACAATTGGCGTTCCCCAGCGGTGAGATGCCTCTGGTGGCCGGCTGTTTTAGAAAGATGTGGCTCGCAGTTGGCTGTGACAGAACTCGTAGGGCCCGGGGTAGCAAGGTATGCCGCCTGCCTGTCAATGGGATTCCAGATGTGGTCCTGACGGGACGAGCCTGAATACTGACATTAATTCATTATGCCTTTTCGAGATCGCCAACTGAACCCGGTCAGGTTGGGACCCATACTTGAATGTTACGAGGCACATGAGACCTGCGTGTGCTGCTTGTAAAATCTTTACGCGACTGCCAGCGACTACATGTTAGACGCCAACACTCGGGAACTTTCGCGGGGACTCAACTCGTCAAAATTCTGCGGAACTAGGCGACAAATACCATCGCAGTATGCGAGATACACCTCGACGTCACTGGTATCTTCTGTGGGTCCCCGTTGACCCCGTTGCATAGCTAGCGACCCCTGTTGGACTTCGGCCATGACTGCTTCGAAGCGGGGCAAGTCTGCTCTGAGTACTCGAGCCTGTTCTTCAAAGATTGCTTCGTATTTGAACTGTCGTTGCGTTATGTCTTCAACGATGTCAACTTCGGCCGGACTGAGATCTTGCATGTTGGGTGGCAAAAAAACCAAACCATATCCCCTGTCCTCTTGTCCTCACGTTGACTTATCAAATTTGAGGAGCGTCAGATGTCAAGAAGAAGTGAGCAAGAAATTGTACTTTCAGACCTCTTTGTTGAAGATGGTACCATGGTCCTATATTTTATGGTTACGGGTTTGTGGTGACCGCCCTCCGTTTCTTCGAGGGGAGCCGACGCCAACTCTCTTCGAGAGAAGCCAGTCATGAGTTAGCACTAGGAAAAGTGTGAATATTCAATTTTCCTACCAGTCCTTATGCCAATATTTGCAATGTTGAAACATGGAAGTACTGTATACTTGAGTCACCGTCAAGTTGCAACTCTACATCAACTTGGTTCGATGACACTACAGCAAACATACAATTGAAGAGAGAGAAATACAAAACAAGTCAATAATGATAAGAATTAAATATTCAAACAATGACCTCAGCCATCGACATGCTACTCTTCACCAGGCTGGAGGGAAATTGTTGAAAATCAGGTATGTACTGTGCCAGAATCAGTAGTGAAAATTAGCACAATGGAATAGCTTGAGAGATATGAGTACTCACACAATATGGGGGGGGTGGACTACTTGCCTGTGTTCCCACTGGGCGGGAAACAATTGTTGTGCTGCTCTGCTCTCCTTCACATTCTGCTGGAGCATTTGCAACAACCCTCCTCCTTGCCCCAAGAGCCCTTGCTAATATGTCCGGTATCGAGAACAAACAGTCCCACAACTCTCGCATTCGCCCCCAAAAATTCACATGAACAGTCCCATATCTTCCTAATGTACCGCTGGTGCCACTGACAAGGGAAAAGAAGAGTGCTTCAGCGAAGACGAGAGCGAGCACAAGAGTGATGATAAAGAATGTGGTAGAATTGGCGAGAGCTTTGAACAACCGCAAAAGAATTCAGATCAATCATCATGACATCAATCATGAAAGTACACACGGGGCAAAATCTTCCACCCCAACCAACCCCATGCAATACACCAATACAAGAGTTGAAAAATGATGATGTTGGGATCATTCAAGAGATGTGCTGCTAGGAGGCTTAGGATGATCGTGCTGATGATTGAAGCCAAGAGAAACCATGGAACGGAAGTGACAAGAGTCATAATGAAGGAAGCCGGACTGAGACTGTATAGAACAGTATGGACAAGAGCCTCAGTAATGGTTGACTGATAATCCATGGTGTAGCGTGTCCAGCGAGTAGCTCAAGTTGTGGTCTTGGCTGACTCTGACTCTCTGACCGACCCCTAAGCCTCCTAGTCCATTTAATACACTCGAACTACATCGGGATATGGCACCCAGCACAATCCAGAGTCTAAATATGCGCTCGCACTCAATGCCCTGACACTGTCTCGCATTCAAATGCAAGACTGGTCCACCACACATCGTACATCCACCTCCGCAGTCAATATAAATCAAGGATAAAATGGCAATGTCATATTACTTTGACCTTTTGCAGCGAAGATCTGAAGGACGAGATGGCGTTGAGAGGTCGGGTTAGGGATGGCTTCATCGGTGATAGCGCATTTCTACCTCGGGGGATGAAACAGACCTGCAAATCGATTGTAGTTCTCGAGCTCCGGGTGTGCGTTCAGGTTCCACGATCCTGCTGACCAGTTCCCGCTTCGACCCATCTTCTGTTAAGAGTACAATAGCTCGACCGCAATATCTTTTTTGTCCGACCCAGCGCTGCACTGAACACTTTCATGTCCTTGCTCTACGCGGCGAACGATCTTCTCCTTCAGCACTCACCCATCCAGTGTGTCCCTGCTCCGACTACACCACCCTTGACTTTGTGCCAAGCGGACGTGACAACTCGTCCTTGGCCTCTTGTGAGTTCAGCTCCTGCGAGTCGACACTATTGAGATCAAGAATAACTACCCGACCATCTTGAGTACCTAGAGCAACACGACTTCCGCTCCAGACCAATAATTCCACATTTTCCGGTCGGCAGGACACGGGAATCCAACACAGTCGTCGTTTCTGAGGCAGGCAGCACAACCATCCCTCCTCAATGACATAACTAGAACTGGGCCCGGTGACATTTGCCAAAGCAACAGGATCATGTTGTATCAAAGACGACTGGGACGGCGTTAACGAACTTGCCGATAATGTGGCAGAGCCCCAGGTCCGTTCGATCGTGTCGAGATGTACACCACTGACTGCATCCCACAGTCGAACAGTCTGGTCGTAAGACCCAGACA
This sequence comes from Hygrophorus pudorinus, assembly GCA_003314045.1. Classification (NCBI taxonomy): domain Eukaryota; kingdom Fungi; phylum Basidiomycota; class Agaricomycetes; order Agaricales; family Hygrophoraceae; genus Hygrophorus; species Hygrophorus pudorinus. Next base: position 58,350 of record QLPF01000903.1, read on the forward strand.
CCACACGAGTGCCATCCGGCGAGAATGCGACCGAGTAAACAGGGCTGGAATGTCCTTCGAACGTGTAGAGGTGTGTACCACTGCCGGTATCCCATAGTCGAACAGTCTGGTCATGAGACCCAGACACCACATGAGTGCCATTCGGTGAGAACGCGACCGATCTAACAGTGCCAGAATGTCCCTCGAGTGTGTTGAGGTGTGTACCACTGACTACATCCCACAGTTGAACAGTCTTGTCGTAAGACCCAGACACGACGCGAGTGCCATCCGGTGAGAATGCAATCGAGGAAACAAAGCTGGAATGTCCCTCGAGTGTGTTGAGGTGTGTACCACTGATTGCATCCCACGATCGAACAGTATTATCATAAGACCCAGACACGACGCAGGTGCCATCCGGCGAGAACACGACCGAATTAACAACCCTGGAATGTCCCTGGAGTGTGTTGAGGTGTGTTTCACTGATTGCATCCCACAATCGAACAGTATTGTCGTCAGACCCAGACACGACACAAGTGCCATTCGGTGAGAACGCGACCGAATTAACAGTGCTGGAATGTCCCTCGAGTGTGTCGAGTTGTGTACCACTGCCTGCATCCCACAATTGAACAGACGACCGAGTATACAGTGCCGGAATGTCCCTCGAACGTGTTGAGGTGTGTGCCACTGACTGCATCCCATAGTCGAACATCCTTGTTATAAGACCCGGACACGATGCGAGTACCATCCGGTGAGAACGCGACTGAGGAAACAAAACTGGAATGTCCCTCAAGTGTGTTGAGGTGTGTACCACTGACTGCATCCCACAATTGAACAGTATTGTCGTCAGACCCAGACACGACACGAGTGCCATCCTGCGAGAATGCAACCGAGTAAACAGGGCTGAGATGTCCCTCAAACGTGTTGAGGTGTATACCACTGCCTGCATTCCACCGTCGAACAGTCCTGTCGTGAGACCCAGACACCACATGAATGCCATCCGGTGAGAACGCGACCGATCTAACAGTGCCAGAATGTCCCTCGAGTGTGTTGAGGTGTGTACCACTGACTACATCCCACAGTCGAACAGTCTTGTCGTAAGACCCAGACACGACACGAGTGCCATCCGGTGAGAATGCGACCGAGTAAACAGCGCTGAAATGTCCCTCGAGTGTGTTGAGGTGTGTACCACTGACTGCATCCCACAGTCGAACAGTCTTGTCATAAGACCCAGACACGACACGGGTGCCATCCGGTGAGAACGAGACCGCTCTAACAGTGCCGGAATGTCCATCCATTGTCCGTATACACGAATCCCATGTCGTTCGCGATGCATTGTATATTTTCACCGAGGATGCCAACTCCTGTTGATACATTCTGTAGATTGATGTTTCAACCGGTAGCGCTGAGTGGTATACTTGAAGAGAGGAGGTACTGATGACCGAAAAGAATTCACGGGTAAAGCGTTCGCAGTCGTGTAGTAATGTTATGGCATCCGGCATGGTCTTGTCTACGTGCTATTAAATCAGATCAGTATAATCCAACAGGTACGTAGAAACCGAATGACGTACAGCAAGCGCCTTCTGTACAGAATCTAATGCCAGAAGTGCATTGCGAAGTTCGCCTAAGAGACTGCACACCTCCACCCAGTAGAGTAGATGTTTCGAACAAAATTCCTTCATGACGTCCAGAAGGACATCTGAGATCATTCCGTTCGTAAGGTGAAACGCCCAGTGACGGCATGCATACTGCAGCTCAGGCGGAACGTGTCCTGCGATTCGCATTTGGAGGTCATCCACCTCATTATTGAGTACCGACACATTTTTTATCTCACAGATATCGCGCCTGAGTTTCCTCATTGCCTTTAGACACTGAATGGCCAGCAATGTATGTTGACTCCTGGTATCCACGACCAGCTTCGGGTTTGTGCATCGTATTGGACTGATCATGAAGTCGAAGAACGATGGATGGTGTAAGCGAATCACTTCGAGGTCATCGACCGGAACTATGACAACCGAGTGAAAACACGCCAGAGTCTGGCGAACCGTTCTTTCCGCCAAGCTCAGCAACTCCTCCAAAGCAATCGCCGAAAGGGGATCTCGAAGCAGAACAATTGTTCCGAGGACTAGTTGGAGCCGACCGGCAAGGTCGTCGGACATGTTGGGAAAGGCATGGGTCAAGACCCCCATGTATAATTGATCTAGGTGGTGATGTGGGCTGTTGTCCGTCTCGGGTTTGTTACAAAGCAGCTCTGAAAGCTGACGTCTAGGATTGGAATAGTTGCGATCTTCGATAAATTTGACCGAAGTGGATGCGAAAATGAACAATCCGACCGATAGACGTGCCAGAGCGAGGATATCAGCCATCGACGGCCATGAGGAATTTAACTCATAGGACTCCCCGACCAGAGCAAGATTTTCTGTGAGGTAGCGCTCGATATCATTCTCCACCACCTCTAACTTGACTTCGTGCAATATGAGCTGTCGAGTCACAGGACGCAATTGATTTGAAAATGGGTGCGTGATGTTGCGCTCGGGACGACTTGTGACCAAGATTTTCAGCGGCGAAAGTTCATCGACGTGGGGAGAAAGTGAAGGCAAGATGGTGGAGGTGGCTGCACCATCTTTGCATTCATCGAGGGCGTCCAATACGATAACGCAGGAAGGAAACGATGTTCGCATTACACGAAGAGGTTTGACGATCAACTCTTCTAGCTGGAAAGATACGTCAGAATAGCCTATGTCTGGATTCCCCTTCAGAGCTAGAGTAACTTCCGCCTTGAATGGAGCGAAAAATAGTCCGAGTTGATAGGCGATGGTAGGGAAGATGAGGTTGGGATTACTGCATTCTGCATTGTCATTTGGCGCTCGCTGTTGATGAGCGCCTCACCTCCGAGTTATGCTCGATGCCTGGGTCGTTTCCGCATACTTGGAAGACTCGAAGCTCGAAGTATTGCAGGTTTGCGCGACAACGCTGGTACTTTACAACACGCTTACTGGCAATGTAGGCTGGTTCATTACTCTATGACAGAGCTTGAGGGGCGACGTCGTTTAAGGTGAACACCATGGTATGCGCCTGAGATCACGCCTGAGATTTTTTCAAACCGTTCGTACGCTCTCTGGAGCGGTAATTCACATCCACCTTGCACACCGCGCACCAATCTCCCCGCCCCCATTCAGCCATCAATAGCATCATCTCCCCCCCGTGACGTTCGTCGTCAACACGCCCAACCCGCTGTACAAGCCAGACTCTGATTTGACCACGGGTCCCAGCTCTTACGCTGCTAGACGGCTGCAGGGCCGATGGGTGCTGTGGCAGCGAGGAGGAGCTAATGGCGCATGAGACAGGCCACAGACATTTCAGCGGGAGGTGATGGGTGGGCGGGGGAAGAGCGGTGATGCGAGCTTGCAGGTGTTTTCTGTCTCACTTCTTGCTCTCCGGGGTGAGTATCGTCCTCTATTTGGACTGAACATGAGTTCGCATTGTGCATAGATTATCTGCGAGCTCCTCAAGTTGTTTCCCCATGTCTTGCAGTGCCCACTAAAACATCCCTCGGATGGCTGAGCCTCGCACGTTGTCTCGCTTTGCCTCAAATATAGTGGCGGTTTCCTTGATTTCGTCCGGATTAGCTATATTAGCGAGTAGAAATTCTGAAAGAGAAGAGTCAACACGCGTCCTGAGCGACGATTCCGAGTCTTTTCTGACCCCCGCCGGTGGCAAAATCGTCAATAGAAAGTCAACAACACTGCCAAAGGAGCGGTTCCCAGGAAACAGGGTCTTTGCGATTGGATGTGATTAGTCCGAGTCGACATGCGGAGATCCAAAGCCACTGTAGCATCACCTTCAGGATTCACTTTGCTCGCATCTTCTCTGGCGGCACTATGGCGCGATGTGACAGTGTTGACGCCAGGTTCAGCGTGTTCAATGACATTGCCGGGAATCAATACAACTTTTCAGTCTCTCAGCCGGGCCAGAATAGCTTCCATGGTATGTCTCGTTCAAGTCTAATATCCTGGATGATCATATTTCCAATACGCAGTCACGACGATTCTGAAGACGATTCTGAAACCTGCTGAAATGGACGCTTTTGATCGACCCCAATGTCTGCCCGGCACTCGACAAGATATTCGCGATTTTATCACATGTTGGGCCATGTACCCCTCCGACACGAACATCCTTTGGATCCACGGTGTTGCAGGGTCGGGGAAGAGTACTCTTGCAACGACAGTTGCAAACTTCTTTAGGGAAGAAGCTTGTGTGGACGTGCGTCTGGGCGCTTTTCTGTTCTTCAACCGCGACGTTGCTGAACGCAGCCATCCCGGCATCGTCATTCCCACTTTGGCATATCAACTTGGGCTGTCCGACTCTCGAATCGGGTCAGCAGTGGCCACTGCTATCGGCAGCAATCCAAATATTTGCACGTCATCCCTTCAGTTCCAGTTCCGGAAACTTCTGGTCGAACCCTTATCCGCACTGAACACCTCCAATACAATTTTGATTGTACTGGATGCCTTGGATGAATGCGGTAACCCCAAAGAACGCAAACATTTGTTGAAGCAATTGGCAAAGGAATCCATCAAGTTTTCTTCCACGGTGCGCGTGATTGTAACCAGCCGTGCCGAGTATGACATCTACTCTGCCTTCGAGTGTGAAGCGCACATTCTGGCTCTGGAGCTTGACATCACTACCCACACCAACGCCACAGACATTACATTGTACACACGACATCGCATGGCTGACATCCGTGAAGCGAAAAAACACTTACGACTCGCATCAGACTGGCCCGGGGAGCATATCGTCCATGCACTGAGCCAACGCGCTCTTGGTCTTTTTGTGTGGGCGTCAACTGCGACAGAATTTCTTGATGCGCATGATCCCAGAAAGCGCCTTGAATTACTTTTGAAAGGGACTTCGGAAGTAGAATCTTCACTGGATGACTTGTACCAAACTGCGCTGAACTCTGTGGCGATATGGGATGATGAAGATCTTGCGGACGACTTCCGCGCCATCCTGGGAATTGTTCTTGTTGCTAAGTCACCTCTTTCTACCGATGCTATAGACAACCTGTTGGGCCCATCGGAAAGTAGACCGTCCATTCATACCATATCGCTTCTTGGCTGTGTCCTGGCTCAAAATCCTACCGTCCGTGTTCTTCACCCATCTTTCGCCGACTTTCTCTCAACTCGGGAGCGCTGCGGAAGAGATGTTTGGTTTATTGAGGTGGCATCTCATAACCAGCGTCTGGCTATTCTGTGTCTACAGCGTCTCGATGTCGTTCTGGAACCCAACATGTGCAACCTGAAAACATATTCTGACGAAGACGGTAGCCTTTCTGACGACGTGGCGTACGCTTGTGTTTTCTGGATCGAGCATGTACGCACAGTTGAAGGAGATGCGGAGTCAATCGCAGCTCACGCGTACGCATTTCTCCGCAAGCATCTACTTCACTGGCTGGAGGCCATGAGTATTTTGAAGCGGTCCCGAGAGTCAGTCAGATTGTTGTTTCATCTTCTTGATTGGTGTCAAGTGAGCCTGTCAAATTTCTTTGCGTTCTTGGGATTTCTTATATCAGGCGGTGACAGAGTCGTTGGCCAAGACATGCAGACATGTTTGAGTTCATCTACCATGCGTGGCGATTTGTACAGGCATTCGGGGATTCTATCGAACGCCATCCGTTGTTGATATACATGACTGCTTTGCCATTCACTCCGGTGGACTCTCCCGTATACACGAGTTACATGGACACCCGTATTTATCCTCATAACTCGCGCGACTCCGAGCTAGACTGGTCTCCTCACTTACTCGTGTTATCAAAACATGAAGGACCCCTTTCGTCTGTGTCCTTTTCTCCTGACGCAAAGCGTGTTGTATCGGGCTCACATGACAGGACAATTCGTGTGTGGGATACATCGTCGGGCGTTGAGGTTCTGCCACCGCTCTGCGGACATGAGGACGCAGTCACCTCAGTTGTATTTTCGTCTGATGGCTTACAGATTGTATCCAGCTCTAGAGACCATACCATTCGTGTTTGGAATGCGAGCACAGGTGCTGAAATTCTCCCTCCACTCCATGGCCATCAGGATTGGGTCATGTCCGTGTCATTCTCTCCAGACGGAACTCATATCGTGTCGGGCTCACGGGATCATACCATTCGTGTGTGGAATTCAACATCAGGACAGGAGGCACTCTCAGCTTTCCGGGGACATGAGGCATCAGTAACATCAGTCTCGTACTCTCCTGATGGAACGCGTATAGTGTCCGGCTCTCAGGACCACACCATTCGTGTATGGGACGCTGCATCAGGAACAGAAAGTCTGCCGCCACTTCGTGGGCATCAGGCTCATGTGTTATCTGTTTGTTTTTCACTGGAAGGTGATCATATATTATCAGGCTCACAGGATAGAAGTATTCGTATGTGGGATGCAACGTCGGGTAAGATGATTGTGTTGTTTAAGGGGCATGAGAAGAGTGTCAACTCCGCAGTATTTTCTTCTGACGGCGCATTTATCATTTCGGGGTCGGACGACTGTACCATTCGTCTGTGGAATGCTGCATCTGGCAGCTTATTAACGCCGCCGCTGCAAGGACATCAGGGTCACATTTTGTCCTTGGCATTTCATTCTGGACAAGGAATGCGGATCGCGTCAGGCTCAGCTGACTGCACAGTTCGCATATGGGAAGTGAGGACTTTGGACGTTTGTATCCCTCATCCACATCTAAAGTTTCGGTCATTGCGACACCACCCAGATGGCCTTCGAGTAGACACATTGCCAGGTTCGTTCAAGTCAGCACATCGTGGTGCGATTTTGTCACTTGCCTTCTCCCCCGATGGGTCCCGTGTCGCATCCTGCTCCAAGGACTTGACTATCCGCGTATCGGATACGGATCAGAGCATAGATTTCCTTCCTACATTCCATGTACCTGACTGTGTTAAATTGGTGATGTTCTCTCCAGATGGCAACTCGGTTGTTTCTGTTTCCGTTTGTGAAACTATTCACATTTGGGACATAGAAACTTGCAAAGAAGCACCAGTGCCCCCGGTATGGCGATGGCGACCTTGGATATCATCGACCGAATGGGCTCCCGATGCAAACCAGATTTTTATCAGAAACACAGACATAGCTATCGGGCCGGTAGATGCAGAATCTGATGTCCTCCTTTCTATGTTACGCCAGTCCATGGAGCGATACCGGCGCTCCATCGAACACCCGGACATCTTCATCACTTCCGATGGATGGATCAAACGTGTCCAACCCACCAATGCCACTATCAAAATTTCCAAGCTCCCTCCCATGCTTTCAGCACGCTCAGTTGTGTTTGCGTCTTACGAGAGAAAAATTGCCATTGGGACCCAAGGTGGTCAACTTGTCATCTTGCATTTTCCGGAGGGTGCTATGATGGGAATAGTCAACAGGCCGGCTTGCGTGCCATCGCCGAGATTCCTCCTGCCTCACGACAATTGGTGGGAGGATGGTTTGTCAGCATTCTGGAGGCGGGATGTCAACAATGTATTAGCGGGAAAATCTTTCATCAAGTCGTTCGCCAGACAACTAAAGCGGACACCTCAGATGCCAGTGATTGTTTGGTAATTTACAGCACGTAGCTGGGGACCTGGGGTAGCCCATGGTTTCACTTTCGGGGCGTTTTTCCACAATATTGCCACAATGCGTGTGGGAAGCCGGAAGACACGATGAGGGGGGGAATTCGTGACTTTGCTTTTTCGGCTACGACTCGGACACATTTGGGGTCTGGAGGAGAGAAGTAATGTCTGTCATCACACGTACGGAGTTCCGCAATCCGGCAGTTCGTATTCTTGGTTCGTTTTTGAAAATTCAACTTGATTTATTTTTATTTTGGTGTTCTGACGGGTTTGCAAATTTGATGCCGTAGACGTCGGCCTCTATATGGAAGCTGTCGAAATGCTGGCGTGACAACAAAACTACCGTCGTTAGCACTCGCAGACCAGTCCTAGTAACTGTGTGTACGTCCTCAAGGGTGGACATGTTGTTACAACATATTGCCGCTTTATTCGAAGGCGGCCGAGCTCCTCAGCGATGTGGATAGCTTGACAGCCCGGCCGAGCGTATCTTCAAGTCTTCTTTCACTCAGCTCGGCCATAGGACGAATGCAGAGCCCTATAATCTGTCCTCACAACCTCACGCCTTCTGAAGACGTCTCAAGTCGGTAAAGATTCGCCTTGAATCAATGTGGATGAAGTCATCAGCGGCCGCTCCCGTACTACTGTAGTACTCATTTCCAGATAAACCCATCAAAGTATCTGCGTGAATGTCAACTACAATCTATGTCGTAATCATAAAAATAAACAACCATTGCGCCCACAGGACACATCTACAGAGGTTGTATCCAAGAATTCCAAGATAGTCAGACTACTAGATGAGGCTGGCGAGTACTCCGGTCGCTATGACCTGGTAGGCTTAGCTGGGACGAATATCCATCCGAGCGCGATGATGACCCGTAAGCCCGTGCCTATGCCCAATGTGCCCGCAGCCCCGATCTGGTCTACTAACGCCCTCCCAACGAAGCCGCCAACGAATAGGGACGCGGCTGCGATGAGCTTGTGGTCGCGTGTGACGACCGCATGTGGGGTGAAGAGTTTGGGGTCTGCCATTAGTTCGCACCAGACCGTGGTGAGCACGACTGAACACTTGGTTGTCAAGATACTTGCAGACGAGAAATAACTCTAGAGGACATACTAGTGGTCGTGAATTGCGTGTTGAGTCTTTTCCCCATGATACCCTGCAAGCCCAAACTTGCACTCATAAACACAACGCAAACGAATGACAGAAGGTTTGTCCACGCGGGATCACCCCGGTTTTCGGCGATGCTGCCCTGACCACTCTTCCATATTGTTATCGAAGCTATCATCGTGAAGATGGCCTGTATGAGTGTGCCGAGGGCGAGCCATAGGCGAGTCATAGGACCCATCTTGTTACCTATTCGGCCAACGAAGGCACCCATATTGAAAGAAATGAGTGATGCTAGGGCCTGCTGATCGGCGCGGTGGAACGTCATGTCGCGTTGGCCTGGAGGGCCCGCGAAGAGACGTGCAAGCGCAAGGGATAACTATTGCGGATGACGTGAGATGGACGGTATCGAATAGTTCCCTGAATATACCGCACCTGTATGAAGTTGCCGGTCTGAAAACCACACCAAACGAATATCGCCGTGAACGAGACGGAATCACTGAAATCGGGAAGAAAGAGAAAACCGTGAACACCGGCCAATGTTGATATAGGGAAAAAAAAATCAACACACATGAACCCAGTCATAAAACAGAACGCCGCTAGGGGGATGGTTGACCTGATTGGATCAACATCCGCCGTTAGATAGGACCATATGCTCTGCAAAGGCGCAAACTCTGATGCTCGTTCGGCGTCAACATTGGTCTGGTCACTGAGAGTGGCTCGTTCAGACGTTGTAGAACCAGATTTCGGAGTCCCCTTGGAGTCACTGGCGGAAGTCGGGGTAACCATAACAGTCGACACCAACCTGGAGACAGCGTCACGGTGTAATTATGGCTTTATCAGAAACATCGTTCTTGTTCTTTCTTTTCTTTGCACAGAGCGTTTTCGGTCCCCTACTGTAGTTGTATACGCTCGGCACTATGACAAGTGCGACTCGTATGGGATTCAGACATGCACCGGCCCGACTCCCGAGTCTGCAGGATCACCGGAAATTCGCCGTTGCGTTTAGAATATCTAAACGGCCCCCATGGATGATCAGCACGTCACTTGCAACCACTGCAGTACTGGCAATTCTTGGTTCTTGACTCTTGAGCACGATATTCCATTGGTCCACTGGTGCGAATGTCAGGCCTGTCATGCATATCATGTTGCAAAGACCCTGACGGAGCATTCACAATATTCACGACTGTTGACGTCGAATACTAAACACGACGGCGTTACCCCGGCCGACCAATTGCAATCCGACTCCACCGCATCATCGGAGTGTACTCAGCCTCGGTGGAGCGCAACTGCGGGCCTTCGGCTGAAATGAAGGAGATTCCACAACGCTAGCAATATAAATACAGAGGGGAAATATTATCTGTTAGTACCAATTCAACACCTCCCAGCATAATGTTAACAACTTCTCTAACCGTCCTTGGATTGCTTTCGGCCTCAGTTATTCGTGCTTCTCCCCTCACGCAAATCATCGGTGGTCCACCCCCGGGCATCTATGGCACAAATTTCACCAAGTCGGGTCCAGTCGACCAAGGCCCGATGACGTTCCCGAAGCAGGCCGACTCGAATCTGAGTACGGACACCATTCTGTTTCAAAATCTTCTTTCAGCGGAGTGGATCGTACAGGACTTGTGAGTACCTTCGGGCACCCATAACACACATATGGCACAAGCTATTTGTTGACTGATAATTGAAATACGACAGCTACCAGCAAGGTGTAGAATATTTTAGTCAGAGCACTTTTACGGATGCCGGCTACGCCAATGATACGATGTTCAAGTTGACCCAGATCCTCCAAAACGAGAACGGTCATCTCGCCATATTTGAAGCGGCTATTCCTCCTGGTGCCGTGCGTCTATTTCTTTCCCTTACGGCTTACAGCTTGAATACTAACCAGAAAATAATTAGACAAAACCTGGGAAATGTCAATACAATTATGGCTTCAAGGACACCAGCTTGAACTCTACCCAACAAGCACAAACGTACATGGCTTTAGTCTCGGTGTAAGTAAACTCCATTAGACTTTGAAGGTCAACAGACTAAATTTTCTCCTTCCTTCCTACAGGATTGAGCTGGGATCGATGGCGTACCTGACAGGTCTGGCCCAGGCTACGGAGACGGCTACCGGTCTAGCGACTGTCATGGGCATCATATCCGCAGAAAGTAAGGACTTCCTTCCTGACACCCAATCCAGTCGCTTACACATTATCACAGCCCGACATCTATCATGGGTCAACTCCGCTGTACTGGCAGGCGATCCTTTCGTCGGCCCTAGCGACACGTAAGTTACCTATACGGTAATATATATAAAATAGCTGGTTAACATTGTTTGGGATTCAGGGTCTACCCATATGCAACCCAGATCCTTTCTAACACCAAGCAATTCATTAACGGCTCTTGCCCAGCTGAAAACCCGACATACCCTGTTGGTGACCAGGTAAGCCTGCAATCACAACCACAGTGATACTCTTACATCTAAAGCTCTTTCTACTACGTCCGTGCAGCTGCTTCCAAAGCTTACATACAATTCAACTACCTCCGTGGTCCAGCCAGGCGGCTTCGTCGACATCATGTTCAGGCCCACAACTCATGGTGACCAAGCTCCTCCGTCACTCAAGAAAGGCGATAACATCAACGCCGTCTTCTTCCACAGTCTCTGGAACTGGACCGTTCCCATCACAGTCAATGACCCCACTGTCCTCCGTGCACAGATCCCAAACATCACCTCCTGGAGTGCCGCGCTCATTATTTCATTAACAGATAAGACGTCGATCGAGAAGGCTGAGGACGTTATTGCTGGCCCCTTGCAGTTCGAGCTCGACAGTCCTCTCTTCTTGGCTTACAGCTGAGTCTAGCTGCAGCTGGAATGCATCTTGCGAATGCAGGAAAAAAATAGATAGCAATCGTACATATGTCGCAATATTTCCAAGTATACCCCAATTTTAGACATTCAAATCTCCGTCTGCGGTCTCTGCGAGCGTTCGACTTGGTAGGAAGCTAAACAACCATTGCATACATGCGTCGGCCTTGCTAGTCTTGAACGCCTCGACGTCTACACCATCGAGCTCGGGTAATTAGGCGACAAAAGGGAAGGATTCGAGATTTTCGTTGGTAGATAGTTGACACTGAGCGATATCATGATACCGCCTTGATGCCAGTGAGCACTGTCTCGCTGCTAACAATATTTTGTTAGAAAAATGATATTTTGAGCCTCCAGGAGAATCAAAAGCCTGAGGTGCGTTGCCAGTGGCCCGGGGTGATTCTAGAGGAGACGTATATGTCTTGGGGACTCAGTAGGGAGCTTGTTCGTGAACTTGCATAAGAGTGGGCGTAAGAAGCGCCAACGGACGCCCGTCTTGACGGTCTGGTAAAAAAAAAAGGAAAGGTTAAGGGATACATGTACAGTGATCCGCCCAAGCCTTGAGCGCTTGAGCTACAAGTTGGCCGATATTCGAGTCGCGATCGAGTAATCGGAGGTGGATGTCGATAATGGGTCGCCAATCATAGGTCAAAGTCGGGTATATCATATCAACGCTCAATGAAGCGGCCTTCGAGTCGCACTGACAAGGCATTTTTTCCGATATTGTAGGGTACTGCTGTGCACACCAACCGTGACATAGTGAGTATGGCGGTTTCCTCCAGCGATCCCATAGTGTTCGATCGGTCCCGTAGATCTATGTCTGCAACGGCCTATGGTTCTCATAACGTCTCTCGAGGCTCAACTTCCCATCAGGCATTTCGCGATGCCAATTGCGGAGGCACTGCATCTATCATACAGAAAAACTCCTAGTGGCGAGTCATTGTAATCCACTCATTCGGTCCTTAAACTCAAGTAAGGAATTCTTGTGGAGTGTTGTGGACGCCATTGTTTACGAATACTCATAGTACCGTCAGAGTCGGTGAAACTGTCGTATTCAAACTTGAACATTCACCTCCATGTATGGTCAAAGTCGTGGACTAGAAGGTTTACCTACAGAGGTATGTAACGACTTGCAGACTCTGAGCAAACATTGAATGCCATGTTTAGCTTCTCCACAAGGTGCAGCTTTATGCGCTGTCGAACACTCTGCCACACGTATCGCGATGTCTACATAACGTTTTCAAGTTTGCTCCGGCTTCATTTCATGCCCAATACATCCTAGGCAGGGTCTTGACCGACAGCACCGCCCACATTGTTACGAGGGCCCTTCGATATCCGCTTTGCACAGCGGAGGTCTTCGACGCTCTATGTCGCCATGCCGATAGCGTCTCCTTGCGAAAGCACATCTCGAGGCTTCCACGACGGCTTTTTCGAAATCTTCCGCGTCAAGGGTCGGAATGGACGGAACACGACCATCCACTGCCATTTCTCAAACATCTATACAACAACCCCTCTATCCGTACACCCGGGACCGCGTCAAATGATAGCCTCACGCAGTATGCATTGATGCAAGCTGGTCTGGCTTACTTTCTTCCGCTCGTGTCTTTCCTCCTGGACCATAGTATGAACGGTGAACAAACGCCTCTGATCTGGGCAGTGCTGAATGGGCAGGAGGCATTGGTGGAAAGGTTGCTCACACAAGACGACCTCGACGTGAATTCGCCGGGTGCGGATGGCGGAGCAGCACTTCACTGGGCGGCTGTTCGGGGACGTGAACGTGTGGTAAAGATGTTGCTGGCGCGGGACGACATTGACGTGAATCTGGAAACACCACTTCACTGGCCGGCTCATAGGGGATTTGAAATCAAGGTACACCTGTTGTTGATGGGGCGGGACAACATTGGCGCGAACGGAACACCGCTTGACTTGGCGGCTAGTAAGGGACATGAAGGGGTGGTGAAGCTGTTGCTGGCGCGGCACGTGAAGGCTATGGGTCGCAGAGGACCACTTGACTGGGCGGCTAATAATGGATATGAGGGAGTGATCGACCTCGAGCACGACAACAATTAGGGATGCCAGACATTTTGTGTTACGTTCACCAAAAGATTCCGAGCATTCAATATGATCTACATGTAAATAACAATACGAAGCAATTTTCCTTGGGCGACCACCCTTCTTCATAAAGCTTGTATTCCCGTTCAGAATCTTAGTTTCCAACTGCAACGGTCTTACAAGTACAACAAACTGGAATAACAGCGAAAAAACAGGTTGTACACAGATGACGAACGGACTCACCTTTCTGAAACCCTTGGGTCGCAGTACTGCGTCTGACAATATTGCGCATATGTGTCCTCCTCATACACAACAGCCACAATGCGCATGATGTCAGCGCTATCATCTGGGTAGTTTTGTAGTGGTCGAGGTGTATATTGGTGGGTGCAACACTCAGCACATGAGGCATTCGAGTTCGTTTGATGAACGTGACACAGTCAAGCGGTGTGCGTTGACGTCCATGTCCGTCTGTTCGCAAACGATATGGGAGTACATCGCCAACGTACGTGCTTTGAACCTTGGGCCCTGTTCGGTAGGGATTATAAGTCAGATTGTCGTAGTGAGATTATATACCTACCAAACAGAACCAAAGTCACACGTAAAACCCGCCGGTACAGCCACAGATGATGATGAAAGGTTCTCCTCACTAGATATGGTCAAAATATATTATTGTTTTATTATAGTGATTACACTGAAATTTGCAAGAAAAAAAAAAAAAAGGTGGAAAAAAATGAGGAAAAAATGATTTTATTGTTGTGTATATATGATGACACACCGGCTGTGTCAAGATTTAACCCGGATTTAAAGTAATTTCTCAAGGGTTTACTCAAATATTATTTACAGAAAATTATTTAACCGTTGTTTAAATATTAAATTTAACCTCACAGTGAAAGGTGAATCCGCACATATAATTTTGAAACAGCTTTAATTCAGTATTAAAGTCATACTAAAATTTCAAATTTTGCTCAACACGAAAGTTTTGGCGAAAATAATTTTTTCGCAAACACTTCAAGAAGAATTTAAATGATTTGTATCACTCCGTTTAAATGTATATTCAAAGTTATTACTTTTGCTAAAAGGTAAACGATTTGTAGAATATAAGATTGAGACGATAGTTGAAAGCAATTTCTAAATTTTACATTTTAAACTAGTTTGAAGTCATTGCCCGATCGTCGTCCTGATCATTGCCCTACCATCACCTGCTCGTCGTCCTGATCATCACACACTCATTGCCCAACCGTCGGGTGACAATTTGTTGTTGTTGTCAGGATGGGTGAAAGCAGTTGTGGTGTATATTTACAGTATTTTGAGCACCAGAGATATTTGTGAAAACCCCATGTGAGGCGTTGACATGCGGCGTATCCACTTCAGAGGCTGAAAGATATCTGTGAAAACACAGGTGTCCGCCTTGGAGGCCGGAAAGTGCTTCTTCTTGGGGGCAAAACCTCTTCAATGGTACCTGTCTCACGCTCCCTGGGCCGAATTAAGTTGCCATCCATGCAGAGGAAGACGGTGCCGATGACCCCGACACATCTGTGGGGCAAGGTTAGATAGAGGGATGGAGGATGGGCAGCGGGTTGTACCGGATCATGAGCTGTATGAATGATGATGTTGTTCTTTGGTGGATAGTGATACTGAGCTTGAGATTGAATTTGAAGAATATTCCTGGGACAGTAAGTCCGGAGCCTGGTCAATACAGGAAGAAGGCAACAACGTATGACTGTGATCCACATGCTCGTGGCTGGCACCATCCTCCCTATTAAACCTCACGGAAGCAACACACATGTCAATTGACGTGGTGTGGACTTTGTGAGGTGTTGTGGGGGTGCAGGTGTACCACACTGTCTTGAAGAGCGTGGATGGCTGCAGGGAGTGGAAAACAAAACCCCATGCTGTATTGACGAGCGTGGGGCGGGGATGGGTGGTGGACGGCCCCACACTCTCTTGACAAGCGTGAGGCAGGGATGGGTAGTGGATGGCCTTGGGTAGTCGAAAATGATGGCCCCAAGCCCTCTTGAAGAGCGTGGGCTGGGGATGGGTGGTGGGTGGCCCTGGGTAGTTGAAAATGATGGCCCCACACTCTATTGAAGAGTGTGGGGTGTGGATGGGTGGTAGACGGCCCCGGGTAGTTGAAAATGACGGCCCCACGCTCTATTGACGAGGGTGAGGTGTGGATGGGTGATAGAAGGGCATGGGTGTTGAAAACGAAAGCCCTGCACTCTTTTGAAGAGCATGGGGGGTGATGGGTGGGCACTGGTGGTCGAAAATGAATTCCCCGAGCTCTGTTGAAGAGCGAAAGGGGTGGGTGGGTGATGGAAGGGTGTGGGTGCCGAAAATGAAAGCCCTGAGCTCTCTTGAAGAGTGTGAGGGGTGTATGCGCTGCGATTCCTCGAAGTCAGCAGTGCAAGACTGGCATAAATAGTTCAACAGTGGAAGATAATGCACTGTGATTCCTCGTAAACAAGCATGACAGCTCGAACGAAAGGAAAAGACTCACCAGACTGGTGAAACTTGAAGTAGGAGTTCAACGGCTGTGTGAATAATGCACCACGATTCCTCGTGAGTAAATGATAACCCTGGGTGCATTTGCGCTCCCAGAGGAGAAAACCCTGGGCCCAGTGTTGCACCACGGGGCCATTTCAAACCCCTGGGAATGACCAATTTTTCGAGATGAGAATGAGAGATGTCACATGTATTGGGCCACCTTCTTTCTGACTCCGAGTCCATATGCATGCCAGTGTTTGTCAGTGCATAGCACCAGCAAACATTGCATTCCTTCACCCGTGCAAGGCTACTTCGTTTGTCAGTGCATAGCACCAGCAAACATTTCCTTCAACCCGGTCGTCGTCTTAGTGAGCCGAGCCCGGCAATTTCTGTTGTGAACCACGGTATGTTCTTCCAGGTCTTGCCCCCTACATACCTGATCACAGTTGGCCATCTTCATAGCGGACCGAGGGCAAACTAGATGTGCAGGCTGAAGTTGGGAATTTTCAGGGCATATGGCAAGAGATCACATCCGTCCGTCGGTCTGTTTCTTGTATTCCAGATCGTGAGCCGTTTGCAGGCTGTCTGTCAACACCATGGTGTCAGGGCGACACCAAATACAACAAAGTACTGGTTATCCTGTACAGATACAAGATCAGAGGATGAAGT